>NDGN010106071.1:0-11991 GCA_002564285.1 Tympanoctomys barrerae
CAGAGAGCAAATTGGTCAAGCAATGGCTGTGACTCATCCACATGGCTGACACTGACAAAAGATGTACAAACTGCTGTACAGGGCTTCAGGGTAAATCCTGAGGGGATTTGACTGACTTGTCAGATACAGAAGTTATTTTTTTGTTATATAGGTCTTGCTTTATCTTGGTCTTAACCATCCAGCAGAAAAAGTATAAAAAAGAGGTATAAAAAGTAATCATTTTCTTTAAAAAGGCTCCCCAAACCATATGCTACTCCAGCTAAACAAACCATAGAGCCCCCCTGGGAGAGACAGTTGTGTAGACAGGATGTACCTGGAGTCACCCAAGGCAGAAGGCCCCCTGCTTGAATCAGCAGTTACACAAGCCAATCCTCAGCCTTTGCTCCCAAGGTTTTATTCATTTACAACAGAAAGAAACTGGAGCTTGAAAATAAATAAATAAAATCATAGTTGGTAGCTTCTTGGCAGAAAAAAATGTGAGCCAGTGCTGCTTTGAACTTTCAGAATATCTAACATAAACTATCATTTTGTTTGTGCCCACATTTCAAGAAGTGGTTGGGAATACCTCCAACATCAGATTTGTAACCAGTGCTAAGACAGCAAGCCACGGGTCAGCTTTCACAAATATTTCAGGGATTTTTTTCTTTAATTGGCTAAAAATAAGAGAATTAAATTGAAACTGCAGAGAGTCTCAGTGTCGCCCTTTCATATGTTATCAATTTACTAAACATGTATTTTTATTTCCTCATTCCACAAGGATCTTATTCTCAACGGAAAAGCCCATACAAATTCTCCTTTGCCTGTCGGTCCACGGAACTGCTAAACAACCCATCCTGAATACTATGACTTGTGTCAAAAAACAATTAGGCTCTTTCTCTGGAGAAATAGTATTATTCATCTAAGATTCTTGAAAATCTGTGAAATTCATTTCATCTAATGTGATTACCCAAATATATTATATGCACATAAACACACACACACACACACACACACACACACGAAAGAGAGTTAAAAGATAACGGGACTTGGGCAATCTTCAAATATGAGAAGAAATAAGAGGTGGAGTGATGGGTAACGAAGCTGAGGGAAAAGAGATTAAAATAAAATAAGGAACAATGGAAATAGAGCTTTTGCAACTTGGATGCAGACCAAGAGCTGAAGGAACAGGGAGAGATGGGAGGGTCAGGGCACGAAAAATTGAAGCATGTTATATAGATGCACCAGTTTCCCACAACAAATGTAATCACTCTGTACTATGAACATGTAATAATGAAAATAAATATTGAAAAACAATCAACACACAAAAAAATATCTGCAAGGAAAACATCTTTGAAAATATTTCTTATATCCAAGACTCTGCCTTCTTAGGATTTGACTTAGAGGAAAGTACTTTAGAAATTGACAAAAAAAAATTATCAAAGTACAAAATCAACATTTAAGGACTACTTACTTTTCTATGCACCAACAATGAGTTCACTGAGAAAGAAACCAGGAAAATAATTCTGTTCACAAAAACGTTTAAAAACTAAAATATCTAGGAATCAACCTAATCAAGGAGGTGAAAGACTTCCAAAATTAAAACTACAGAACACTAAAAAAGAGATTGAAAAAGACAAGAAAACAAAAATGCCTCCCAGGTTCACAGAACAGCAGAATTCATGTTTTTAAAATTGCCACATTTCCAAAAGCAATCTACAGATTCAGTGTAATCCTCATTAAAATTCCAATGACATTCTTCACAGAACTACAGAAAAAAAAATCCTAAAATTTATATGGAAACACAAAAGACCTAGAATAGCCATAATAATCCTAAGCAAAAAGAGAAAAGCTTGGGCTAGGCAGAAGCATAAGTGCCTGCCTGGCAATTGCAAGGTCCCTAGTTCAATCCCTGGTAGTGTAAAATTGAATGAATGAATTAATTAATTAATTAAAGATTAAATAAGTTAAAATAAACCAAAAAGAAACTTAAGCAGTTCAAGCAATACATGGGCAAGTGAATTTGAACAGACACGCCTCAAAGTACAAATAGCCAGTAAGTATATGAAAATACATTCAACATTTAGCCATTAGAGGAATACAAATCAAAACACAGTGAGTATCACCAAAGAGAGGAGGGGAGGGGAAGAACAGTAAAGAAGGAGAGTGGAAAAATTAAGAGGTGTTATGTATTTGTACCACCTCCCCACAAGGAACATAATCATTATGCAATGCAAATACGTGCTAATAAAAAATAAGAAATGTAATGAGTAAAACAAAAAACACTAGTGAGTATTTGAGGTAAAAAGAACCCTTCTACATGGCTGGGGGGGGGTGTAAATTCAGAACTACCATATGACCCCGCTGTACCACTCCTTGATATTAAATTAAACGAACTCCACATGCCATAGGAAAAGCTACACACCCACAGGTACTGTGGCATGATTCACAACAGCCAAAGTACAAAACCAGCCTAGGCACCTGTCGAGGGATAAACAGATTTTCAAAGTTGGTTACATGTGAGCAGGTGGATGCTCTCCAGCCACCAAGAAGAAGGAAAGCATGCCTCTTGCCAGTAATGGAGGTCATTTTGCTAAATGAAACAAAGCAGACTCAGAACAGTAAGTATCATGTAGTTTCTCTAATATATGAACTCTAAAAAGGATGAAATTAGAAGAAACACTATCATTAGATAAGAGAAAGAGAATAAGGGGGAGAAACATTGGGGGGTATAAGGGAGAGGGACAGATAGATAGATATAATCAAAGTATACACATGTATGAAAATACAATGGTGAACACCAGTATTTTGTAAAATCAACAGCCACTAATAAAAATATATATTAAAAATAGTGGAGGATATTTCATGCTTTTCAGATTGAAAAAATGCTAACCAGCAAAGAGCCAGAGATTGTCTTTCCAATAGATACACAGATTTTTATATGTGTTTGTCCTAAGGCCTCAAGGAAAATCAAACTTAGTTAAAAAGTTTTTTAGTAAAATTTCATCACAGGGCCACTAGGACATTATGCTGCAAGAGGCCATTGTGTTGGGCTCAGCCGCTACATCTGGCCTCACCAGACCAGCAGAAGTCAAAATGTCATTATTCATGTTTTACATCAACAACCAAAACTGATATGTTATGTGACCTTCCAAGAAGGAGCTGTGAAGTTTCTCACACAGGCCAGTTTCATGAGGCAAAATAGTGGCATTTCCTCTACTTTAATCCTTAAATTAAAAGAAAAAACGAGTGGCCTGCAGTAGCCTGATGCTAACCAGCAATTACTTCCCCACTGGTGTGTCTCGCTGTTCCCACTTTACAAGAAAAGTAATGTACAGAAGACCAATTTGCTCTTTGTTCTTTGGTTCCACTTTCTTCAGCCTTTCTCTGTAAAAACAATCTCTTCCACTCAGCTCATTGGAGCACTTACTCATTTTATTGAATGAAATATTGCCTAGATCCTAGTATAGCAAATAAATAAAGCTACATAAGATCTCTAAGCCATGTTGTAACTTTCAATTTTAACATTACTTTAAAAATTAAATTTGTTAAAAACAGTTAGATCTTTACTCCAAAACATATAGAATATTTCACTTTGTAATATATCAGAGAGTCAATCAAAGAGGACCATTTGTCATAAATTACTCATTTACATCACTGTTTTACCAGGAAAGGAAAGGAAATTGCTGTTTCACCAGGAAGAGACCAGTTCTTGTGGTGAAAAATAGCAGGTACTGGGGAGAAAAGCAGATTCTTCAGCTTGGCAAAGTCACTCATATTTGTGAGAAATTATTCGAGGCCTAAGCAGTCCCAGTGCCCGCCGTCATTCACTTCGCTTCTTTAGCTAAAATGAGATGGGCGTGTTCAGAAGCAATTCATAAGCCTGGAATCAAAACTCCTGCCTTAAAGAACCAACTCTTCAGTCATGCATAAAGATATCCCTTGTGTGTTTTTTAAATAAAATATATATTTTATTTTTCCAAGAGTACTTTTCCCTACTGAAAATTCCACATTAGTTCTACACACACACACACACCATCACTACCACCATCACCATCACCATTACCATCCCTCCACTACAACCACCATCATCACCACTGCCATCACCTCCACTGATACCATCACCATCCCCATCACCACCATTACCATCCCCCCACCACCACTACCATCCCTAACACCATCACCATCATCATCCCCACCACCACTACCACCACCATCATCATCCCCACCACCCCCACCACCACTACCACCACCATCATCATCCCCACCACAACCATCACCACCACCACCACCAGTATCATCATCCCCACCACTACTACCACCACCACCATCATCATCACCATCACCATCCCCACTACCGCCATCATCATCCCCACCACCATCACCACCATCATCATCACCACCACCACCATCATCCCTACCACCACCATCATCACCACCCCCACCACCACCATCATCATCCCCACCCCCACCCCACCACCCCCTCCCACCCCTCATCTTCATGTGATGCTCGGGTAGCAGTCATGTCCACCGTAAAGGAAATGCAGAGCCCAGCGCCTCTTTGGCCGCAGGCCCTGGTGTCTTCTTCTAAACCCAGGTTGCTTGCGGGGTAGGTGCGCTGCAGAGCGCCCTGGCTGTGGGCCAGCACGGCACTGCTTCTCTCTTGCCTGATGTCACTGTCGGTTTCTTTTACTTTCAGGAGAACACCAGAGCCACAAATAAAACACTGTCCTGGCAGTCTAATTTCAAGCGAGGTCTCTTATCAGTCTTTTTAGAGATTTTAATAGAAGTGTTTTGTGTTTCTCTGACGAAAACCCTGCATGGCTGTGGCTTCTGCCTGATAGACAGCAGGAGAGTGAAATGGCAAGTCTGAAGCAAAGGGCAAGGGATAACATTATTTTTGTTGCGTAAAGTAACACTAAATAAAAACAACACACTATTGAATTTAAAAGTACAATTTATACTTATTCTGGTGAAGACTTTCCTCACGTCAACACTTTATCACGTGATTGTTGCCATAACAAATTAGGCGTCCCCGCTACTTAATAGCTTTGGAGGGTGTTTCTGCCTCCACCTAAACACGCGCGCGCGAGCGTGGACACCGCTCAGGAACGCCTGTGAGGACCTCCCCAAGTCCTCCACCCTACACAGGGACCTTGCAGCCGTGTCACTGCCGCAGGCAGCATCAAGCAGAAAGGAGCGGAGGTGCGCCGAGAGCACTTGGCAGGCAGGTCCCAGCTCGTGGCTGCAGGCTCCCGGCTGGTGGGGACGAGGGAGGACACATGGATGCCAGGCGCCAGCCTGCCCTGTGGAATCGGATCAGACCTGAAACTGAATCCCCGCTTCCTCAGAGCGTGACGTAGGCCACTGCTGCTCAGTATGACAGAACCCTGGTTTCCCCACTATAAAATGGTGAGGGTTGTGCCATGTGGTAATGATAAGGAATAAGGGAGGAAAGATGCATAACGATGAAGGCTAGCGGAACATGCTACCCTAAAATACACCACTCCAGCCTAAGAATTATTTAGAGCTGAAGGCAACTGGAAAGCAGGTATAAGAGAATCTCTCTGCCTTTCCTTTATTTGCATACATGCAACATATGAATTTATATAAATGCTTTCTTTGTTCACCAGGAAAGATAAAACTTAATCATCATCAAAGAAAACTAGAATCTTATCAGCCCAGGGACGCAACGAGAATCTGCACAACAAATCTTACCGTCACCATCCTCGTAGTTCCAATCTTCCATTTGTTCTTCCGTATGCTGTATTCCCCACAATTGGCCACCCAAGAAATTCAAAGTCCTTTTTCTTTGTCTTGTCACTTCTTTAACAACGTAGTGTTTTTCTGTTGAGAGCTAAATGCACCTACGTTCCAGCCACCCCTCTGAATGCTCATTGTGGCTACCCCCTCGTGTGTGCCCAGTGCACTTGTTAGTACATTTTTGTTTTCCTCTACTCTGTCATTTGTCAGTCTAATTTACAGGACCCTAGATGAAGAGCCTGGAATTGTGGAGGAAAAACATTTTTAGTTCAGAACAGTGCATACAAATATATGGAAGCGGTCGCTATTACTATGACTATTATTAGTGACTGTCACAGCATCCATCTTTATTAAATACAGCAAGCCTGGGAGCACACTTTTTCTGAAGAGAGCCAGACTTGAAAAAAGTACAATTTGTTCAACCAAGTTCCTTATCCCACACATACATGGGCCTGATTATATATTGTTGGAATTGGAGTGTCTACCGTGCAGATCAGAGTGTCAGTGCAAGCTTGAGAATTTCAACAAAAAGGCAAGTGCAACCTGCCTTACCTTAGGAAGCAATTCGATGATCTTCAGGTAGTTTCTCCACTTTGAACAGGGCTCCTGAAAACATGGCTTGCAGAGCAAAGCATCAGCATCGCTTAGCGACTTTGTACCAACAGGCCATCTCAGGCCTCACCCCAGACTGGCTACATGCCTGAATTCTCCTCAGATCCAGCGTGAAGAAAATAAAAAGAGATCCAGTGCGATTCATATACATGTTAATGCCTGAAGAGTGCTGCTATAGATGACAAAGTTTAATGTAGAGTTTATCCTCCTTGGGGTGTGTTTTCTGTGATCTTTGCTGCAAAATAGACTGCCCAAAACTGAATGACTCAAGACAGCAACCTCTTAGGAGCATCTGTCTTTGGTCGGGGCAGGGTCCAGGGGCTGCTGCTTCTTTGCCTCGTGTGATGTTGACTGGGTGGTTCAGCTACAGCTGCCAGGCGTGAGCTGGCGGACTCCCCACCCCCACTCTCGTGCTCCTGGCTGGGCTCACTGTGCCAGCAGGACTGAAGGGGCCTCTAGAGGTCTTTGTTTTCTTCCAGGACATCCAGCCAAGAAAACTCCCAAAGCACCGCCAGGAGTCCTTGACGTATGTCTCCAAGACAGTAAAATCAAAACTCTCCGACACCTCAAGATCTAGTTCCAGAGATGACCCGGCGCATTTCATCAGCTTCTATTAACCGAAAGAAGTCAAAAGGCTGAACACAATTCTAAAGGGTCTCGCTCTGTGGAGGGAGGAGCAGCATGCACCAATAGGCATGGGAGCACCTACTTTTGCAGACCTGTTATTTTCACCTTCTTCTCTCCATTTCATGAGTGGCAAAAGGCCTACTTCATTTCAATTAGACTATTACGTGCACGCCTCTGTAGAGAGTATAAGCAATTCTCAGGCATGCTGTCTCCCCTCAAGGAGCTTGTTAGAATACAATTAGTGAAACAAAGCATGCATATATTGAAAATTTAATAACAATAAAATACTGTAATGATAAAATATTTAAATAGCAGTGCAAGCTAATAATAGAAATTATGTTCTAAGGGCTGTGGGCCTTTCATTTAATTACTTGTATGAACAATAACCACTCTCTGAGTTCAGGGAAGAAAAGGAAAGGAAGAAGGCCCAAGGAAGAGGAAGGCGGTGCAATCTACGTAAGATGTGCCCAGGAAGAAGTGTGAAAGGGACTTCGAAACAGAAGGCTCAGTGACATATGGGTGAAGAATGCACCAGAGGCAGCAATGGGTTCACAGGGCCACAGGGCCACAAGTGTCGCTCTGCATGTTCTTCAGAGATGATTATGAATTCGGTGCTCCTGAGTTTCCAGCCTTGTAACATCCACCTTTACTTCTCCCTTTAGAAACGTTCATAAGCCATTTGTGGAATCCCCACTAGCAACATAACTTTGTATTAATAATAAAGGATTTTTACTAACCTTATAAATTTTACTATACCTTGTGGGGAGGGGGGCAAACAAACAGCAATGCAGGCATTGGCAAATGGCAACTTGTAAACTTCGCTATTCACTGTGTAGGAACTAGCACTTTTGGTATTGTTAAGCAGGAACTTGTAAATTTCATTCTCCCTTAGAAAATAAAAATGGAATGAAAGGCGCCGCTTAGAAGAAATGTATAAATTTCAATCTCCACCGCAGGAAAATAAGCTCTGATTACACCGCACAGTTCATACACCTCAACGTGTCAAACACTTGTTTTATTGCACATTCATGTATAATGAGTTGGTTTCCCAGCAAGAGAGAATGAAATTTACAAGTTGTTATTTAACTTTTTTAGGAATGTATTTTTCTTCGGACTCCCCCCCTCTGAAACATAATATGAGCAAGGGGGCTTATGAATGCTACCACGAAGTTCTTTTTATAACAATGATTAACACAACTTTAAACACTGTTCTCAGGGCCTCACGGTACCACATATAATAACGGGGAATGACATGGCTTTTAGCCACGCATTTCAAACAACTGCTCTTTACCTTGTTGGGGAGAGAGAAGGACTTTCCAAACATTGATAATAAGCATCATTACCAGTCTTTGGCTTCTATTTGTTGTTGAAGGACCAGTCCATGACTCCAGAAGCTCCCTATTATTATCACAAATGTACCCATTAGAAATTCAGAGCCACTGGGTTTGAATGCTTTTACCATTCATTCAAAAAAGTCCTCAGGGTTATCCTTGAGCAGAAGGATGGGAACATTGGAGGAAAGTGGCACAGCTATAGTCTGTAAAATCAGAACAAAAATAGTCACTGCCTCAAAACTAAAAGTGTCAGTACAATGATTCTCTAATAAAAGGTAAAATCCCGTGCACACCAAGAGACATACGGAAAATAAAAACTTGGGTACGACTCAGCCTGCTATGGACCAAACACATCTTTACATCAGGGAGAGAAAAGATCCAAATGTATTCTCTCCCAAATATTCTGAACATGTAATTGTTGAAGAGATAATACATACACAAAGGAAAACACTGAAAGATGCAGAAAACTAGGTCCTTTCTACCCAAGTTGTAAATGGCCAAAAGGAAAGTCTTCAATTTATACATGCATAAATAAATAAACATATTCATAATTTCTATTACCACAAATAATAGCGTGTTAGAACCACTATTCACATAGCAGGTATCACAGAAATAGTCCCATGTATTTACATCATTATGATGGCTTAATTGTACCGTAAGGTACAATAGCTATATATGAAATATAGCTATTCTATAATTTATGTGCTGAACCCCCTACTGTTTGGACATTTTAAGTGTTTTAAATTATTTGGTGTTTCCTAAAATACATTTGTTGTTGAGTGTAATGCTATGGTGAGTATATTTTGCAGCAGGATTTCTGTACCCCTGCGTGGTGATATTTCCAAGATTAATTACTACAAATGTGACTGTCATGCCCAAGGCTGTGTCCATTTTATTTTGTTTGTTATCATCAAATAGCTTCCCCAAAACAGCATGCAAATTCATTTTTCCATTCACGATCCCAACACATCTTTCACTGAAACTATAAATAACTGTAAGTTTATCATTGTTTGTCATCCAACTGAACGCTTCCCTCTTAAATGGGGTGGGGATAAGAGTCACCCACATTTGCTTATAACCTTGGCAGGTTATAATCCTCATTGCCCCAATTTCAAGGTCATATCCTGGCCACTGCTCCACTCTGCACTCACCACACCACTGTTCTCACTGGTCAGAGAGATCTTTAATTTGCAGATCTCGTCAGAATGTAGATCATCTGCATTCTGCAGACATCTGCAAAAAGCCATTCGCAAGTGTGTATTTCATGGCTGAATATTTTTACATAACATCAGCTGGAGCCCATCATTCCGGCATTCTTGCCAAGTGTCACAACCTGCTCTATTATATCAATAAGCAGCTTCAATTAGTCATTTTCTCCCCATGGTGACGACAGCTATAACAGTGCACAATGGACTGATGAAGTTTGTAATACGAAGTGGAAATGGAGTGATTAACAGGAAGAATTAGAACAGCATACACACACACACACACACACACACACACACACACCCCTCCCAGTCATTTGGAAGAAGAATGCCAACACTTCTGAAACAATATTCAAGAGTGAATACAAAAATTCAATTATTTTTGAAAAAGCTAAATTTGCCAAGGGAACACATCCTTACCCCAGATAGAGCTTGGATTTGTATAGACTAATTAAGTGCTATCTTAAAAATAGCCATCAATAAGAGAATATTTGGCAAATAGAAGTAGAACATAAGTCTTAAAGAGAAATATAAGGTGACAGTAAAGGACCACAGGGAATGCTACTTTCAAGGCACTGTGCCACAAGACGAAAACAAAAGGTACGACACAGCTGCCTCTAGCCACCGCTGCTGGCCCTAGATCACCGGCCACCCCGTGAGGCTCACCTCCCTGGCCCACAGCCAGTGCCTCTTAAGTGAAAACTCACCTCGCTTTTGTCCCTTTTCAACCCTTCTGCGCTCAATGAAATGATTTTTTAAATATGCGTAATTTCCTTCCTGCTATGGTTTGCCCCCAGATCAAACCCTGACATCTTTACCATGGCTGGCCAGGCCCTAAATGATCCAGCTCTGTCAGCTCCCTGACAACATGTCCCAGCATTCCTTCCAGCCCCGCAGCCCGGCTGTCACAGCACACAGTCACAACTCAGCCTCTGGGTGGACAATTGTCCACAGAAAGTCACGTGCCTCCATCCTTCACACCATTCGGATTTGTCCTTCAACCTTGCCTCACTGGAGAGGGTATTCTTTAACCAGTCAGGCTAAAAACTCCTTATCTACACAGGCTTCTTCACTTTTCTTATGCCACTGACACTACTCACTTGATATTAGGTGATATAGTGATGCATAACCCCTTTCCAAATGTAATTTTGATGAAGACAAGAAGAAATGAAGGCACAGTTTGCATATGTGTGTGTTTTAAACAGGTACAAAAACATCACGATTACTGTGAACTATATTCATAGTTTAGAGAACATCTTCCAATTCACTTGGGTCAAATTCATTCAATGGGCTCCGTTAGGTCTGGGTTTCTAGAAGCATAAGTCCCATTGTCTACCTCTTCAACAGTCTGGAGAAAGAGATGCACAGTTTGGAAGTGTTATAACCAGGGTTTTCAAGGGAATAGATTCAATATAGGACATATTTTATAGGGCTATTTTATAATATTCACCCAAAAAGTCAAATGCAAGAGAAAAAAATCTGGTGCACTAGAAACTCAAAGAGTCCAGCTGACAGCCTGGTTCCCATGGCAATGACCTGCGTGAGTCCAGTTGAGGACCGAGAGCCATGGCAGTGTCCTCCACAAGTCCAGCTGGAAGCCCAGAGCCCACAACAATGTCTCATGAAAGTCTAGATCAATGATCTGCCCTGGGAGACGGCCCCAAGGTCAGTGGTAGAGGCTAGAAAGACTGTACCAGCCAGAAGAAGGATTTGTGCCAGCAGGCTGGGGGGGGTCTGCCTGGAGCCAGGAAGTGATGCTCAAGGTAAGCGCCAGAGGTCCCCTAAAGACCACCACAGTCGGCTTGAGTGGCAGGGAGGGCCTGAGATCCTCCAGTGATGAGGACGGCTGAGCTCCTATCAGGAAAGCCAGTGCGACGAGCTTCTCCAGGAGAATCAGCAGCGCCCCGTCTTCCCCTCCAGCTCTTCTTTTACGCTGTTGGCAGCAGTCCTCAGAAGGGCCTTCCGTACCCAGCACCGCGCTGATTCAGCCCCGCTGGGAGTTTCAAGCCTACCATTAGCTAATCCACCACAAGGAGATAAGGCACAAAACATGAACTATTGAAATAGCAAATCAAAATGCTAACAGTCAGAAGTCAAAATGAGTAGGGCAGACAGCAAAAGTCAAGGAGTTAGGAGGAAGACTTGTATAGGCTAAGAGTGAGGACCAAGATGCAAAGGGAGAGAGGGACAGGATCTAGCAACGGAAACCAAAAGGAAGATGTTTTGGATAAGAGCATAATCTGCATAAAGCATGTTGTTCCACAGTGTTCCCCAAGCAGGGATTATCCTGATGTTATTCAGTCCACTGACAGGATAAACCAGAAGGTAATAAATTTATAACTTGTCTTAGTTACTGTTCTCTTGTTGCTGGAACAAATACCCAACACTCAAAATGAAGGAAAGAAAGGTTCATTTAGCTCACAGTTACTGGAGGTTTCTGTCCATACTCAGCTGGGTCCAACACAGAGCAGCAC
>NDGN010106449.1:0-11546 GCA_002564285.1 Tympanoctomys barrerae
GTGGCTGCTGTGGTAGGCTCCCACAGGCCCCTGGGTGTCTGCAACGACCCCTACCTCTTCCCCATGGCTGCTGTGGTAGGTTCCTGCAGGCCCCTGGGTGTCTGCTTGCTGCCGCACAGGGCTCCTCCTGGCCGTGTTCCCTCCCTGTGATCCTTAGTGAAGGGGAGGGCCACATCCCCAGCATACCCCTCAGCCGCGGTCCTTTCCCCTGTCCCTGGCTGTGAGGGAAGTGCAAAGCGTGGGGTCCGATGGCCAGCCATGGTGCTGTGGTCTGGACATGGTTAGGGCCCCTCTGGGCTTTGCATTGTCCTCTGACACCAGGAAGCCTGTGGGTGGGGATGGGGACAAACTTTCTGTGGAGAGTATTTGTAGAAAGTCCGGGCTTCTAGCGCCCTTAGTCACCACTGCCACCGCCAGGGCTATGGCTGCCCGGGTTCTAACTTAGGACCTGGACAGTTTTGCTCCACGAGTCAGGCGGGGGAGCTGTGCTGGGGTCCATGGCTCAGGCTACCCGTGCACTCTTCCAGTACTGGTGCAGTGCCTTCCAGTGGGGCGTGGCCTAGCCGGGGTCCGAGTCAGAGGGTTGGCCAGTGACTGCCAGGGAGAAGGCAGTGAAGCTTGGTTTCATCGTGTTTGTTCCCTGACTTCTCGGCCAGGGAGCAAGGCCCTGGGCAGGGATGGTGCATACTTGGAGCACAGACCATGTGACCCAGGGCTTGTCCCAGGCCGTGGTCGCTGGCCAGGCCTCCCCTCCTCTGCAGCCCCCAAGACCCTTCTCTGCCGCTCCGCAGGAAGCCCCCGTCCTGCCCAATGGCTCCTACGATGGCAGCTCCCTGGTCAAGTCCTCAGGGAAGCTCATGCTGCTGCAGAAGATGCTGAAGAAACTGCGGGACGAAGGGCACCGCGTGCTCATCTTCTCCCAGGTGGGCCAGAGCATCCTGCCCCGAAGGCCAGCCTTGCCCGTGCCCCTGTTAGGCCTGATGTCACCCCCAGGGGGGTTGGGTGTCAGGGTCACTTCCCTGTGTCCCGATGGGATAAGCCTTAGCATTGCTTGTGCGCGGTCAGAGGCTCGGCCGTCCCGTTTTCCCTCCATCGCTTTGCATCTGCCACACATCACACAGAGGATGCGATTCCTGTCCTCAAGCTCCTGGTCTAGATTGGCAGGCAGCTCACAAGACAGCTTGTTCCCCTTCTGGCCTTATTGGAGGTCACAGGGATGAACCTGTAGAATTAGGGGGCTAAAAGTGCACTCTAGGCCAGCCAGAGCCAGATGCATTGCTCAAAGCCCGAGCCTGGGACCCAGCTTTTCTGTGTGCAAGGGTCAAGTGGAAACAGCTGGTCCCCACAGCCTCTGATGCACCCTAAGTGGGTGGGCCTCAGGGCACCAGGACAGCAGGCCAAGCCTGGAACAGTGGGTGGCTGGGAGAGAGTCACAATCCCTCGATACCTCTGCCAGCATAAGATGCAAGTCTGGGCAAAGAGTTGGAGAGACCAAGCAGAAGGAACTGGACAAGTGCTAGTGTCAACCCCAGCTCCCCAACCTGTCGCAAAACTGGATGCTAAGACATCTCACAAAACAATTAGAATCTAAATGAAAACTGTAGTAGGATGCCTGAAAAAGGCCGAATAGGCAGGTCGAGGTGCCTCAGAAATAAGAGTCCTCATGGCCAACACTCATGAGCCAAGAAGAAATTAATTAGGCAAAAGAAGAAGGTAAAGAAATGGCAGATAATCCTGCCTGTAGTCATTGAGATAGAACTTTCACTAGAGGATAAGCTCTCAATGCCACTGAGGAGAGCTGGTGAACTGGATCATGGTGCTGAGAAATCTCCCAGGATGCAGTGTGGAGGGACAGCAATAAAATCAGAAAGGGCACAGACACTATCCTGGAAGGCTCCAGGAGTTTCCAAAGAAAAAACAAGAGATTGTGCAAAGCAGGGTTGGACAAGTTTGTAGGCTTGGCAAGAAGCATGAGGTCTCAGATCTGAAGTGCATTGTGTAACACCAAGCAAGGACAGTATTGAGAAACCAACCTGTAGGCACCTGAAACCTGTAGAAGAAAGAGGATCAGAAGTCCACAGGCGCCACGTCACAAGGACAGGTGGTGGAGACTGTGGCGGCTTCATCCATGCACCAGAGGAGCTGCCAGATGAGTTTCGTACCCAGCTAAGCTAGCCCAAGACCACTGTGGAGCAGACGTGCTTATGGGAGCTCAGAAGAGATTCCTGCCCTTTTCTCCCGGGGAAGTGGTGAACAGAGACACATCACAGAAGAGCTGATGTTTGACTTCTCTGGGTAGTAAGGGGGTGGGTGTTCCAAAAAGAGAATCGGGGTTGGGATGGGCTGGGGAGGCTGGTGGAGTCCTAAGTACAGGTGAGAAGTCAGGCTCATTCTTGAAAGCTGAGGTGGTGGAGGGCAGGCTGGCTGTCCAGGGGGCCACATGCCTCACTGAGTGGAGCTGCAGCCCTGCCTGAATTCTGCTTTCCCTGCAGAGGACTGCACTCCCCCTCCCGCCCACAGCGGGTCCCTGTGTGTATCCCTCGGGGCTCTGGCTCCATGGCAGCTCTCCCACCCCTCCCCTGCAGATGACCAAGATGCTGGATCTTCTGGAGGACTTCTTGGAGTATGAGGGCTACAAGTATGAGCGAATTGACGGTGGCATCACAGGGGGCCTCCGACAAGAGGCAATCGACAGATTCAACGGTATCTCACTGCATGGGGGTTCTCGTGGGGACCCCTGGTAGCCCATGAACTTCTCTGCAAACAGCTGAGGGAAGCAGACCCAGTTCTCAGGTCACAGTGGTGCCCCTTAGCTTTAGATGTTAAAAGGATTTACCCCAAGGGACCTCAGTGGTCAACTGGGGCACTGGGAGGCCCAGCAGTTAACCCTGCTCTGGACAGAATTAGAATTAGGAAAAAAACAGGCGAGGGAGGAAAATGTCACCTTTGTCACCAAATGAAGCTGGTCCCAAGGGTCTTGAGGGTCTGGCTGATACTACCATATAAACCCAGTGACAGGTGGCAGTGGACAGAGTGTGGCTTCTTCCCACTGGGTCAGGGCTCAGGGCATCTTTGGGGGCTGCACGGGCTCACACGGGTTCTTGGACTCCCTAAGTGTGGCACTGGCCACCCATCTGTGATGGGTTTTGGAACTGTCCTTGTCTTGGGACCTGTCCCTGCAGTCTGCACCCTGCCATCTCCCTACCCCCTCTCCTGCCCGTCACCCAGTGGCCCTGCTGTCCTGCCCACTGCTGGCCTCTTTCCCCAGCCCCTGGAGCCCAGCAGTTCTGCTTCCTCCTGTCCACCCGGGCGGGTGGCCTGGGCATCAACCTGGCCACAGCAGACACGGTCATCATCTATGACTCGGACTGGAACCCACACAATGACATCCAGGTCAGCAGCCTCCCGTCCTGCTCCCCGTCTTCATATCCTGCTGGCTGGGGCTCTTCCTGGTTCTAGGGCGTCCTGGGAGGTGCGCTCTCTCACTGTACAGAGGAGGAAACAGGTCCTGAGGGGAAGTGAAGGTGTCTAAGGCACATAGCTGCCTGTGGCCGCTGACCCTGGTCCGTCCAGCAGCTCAGGGCCAAGGTCATGCAGGAGGCAGGATGAGGGCACCCGGGGACTCAGGTGCCAGTGTTAGGTGGATGGGGAGCACAATCTGGGGCCTGTTGTGGGGAGAGGAAGAGGTGCAGGAGGGGCGCTAGGGGCTGATAAGCACGGGGAGGGCTGGGGCTGTGGAACTGAGCTACCAGCTGTTCCCTCACACATTTAGCACATGGCTGGGAGTGCACTCAGGTCCCACTCGTGCAGGCGCACAGCTGCTGCCATACAGGGTCATCACTTCCCAGGGCTGTCCCTTGGGAGGCTGCCCTGTGTGTCCAGCTCCTGACATGCAGGGAGGTGCGGTCCTGGCAGAGCGGTGCTGCTGCAGCTGTGCTGGGCCTTGTGCAGACCTGGCACCTGCCCCGCGGCACAGTCTACCCACTTGGGCATCCTCCCCTCCAGCCCACCTTGGCCACCAGGCCCGCACTCAGCTGGGCAGGCAGGGCAGTGGGCATGGCGGCACCAGCTTGTGCACGGTGCCTCCTTGCACATGCAGTGGGGCAGCCCCTTCCTCTGCCGCGGGCTCACGCCATGCCCCACCGCATGGCACTGGCCCTGTGCCCATAGCCCCTGGTGGTCTTCCCCAGGCCTTCAGCCGTGCCCACCGCATTGGGCAGAACAAGAAGGTGATGATCTACCGCTTTGTGACTCGGGCATCAGTGGAGGAGCGCATCACACAGGTGGCCAAGCGCAAGATGATGCTGACCCACCTGGTGGTGCGGCCGGGCCTGGGCTCCAAGTCAGGCTCCATGACCAAGCAGGAGCTGGACGACATCCTCAAGTTTGGCACCGAGGAGCTCTTCAAGGATGACGTGGAGGGTGGGCCTCCTGCTACGGGGTGTGGTGGGGCCCAGGCCCCAGGGTCCCTCCCTCCCAGTCGCCTGTCACCCCTTTGGCCCTCTGCCCAGTGCCAGCAACCTCCTCCACCTCCTCCACCACCCTGCAGGCATGATGTCCCAGGGCCAGAGACCAGCCACGCCCATCCCTGATGTTCAGTCCTCCAAGGGCGGCGCCCTGGCTGCTGGTGTGAAAAAGAAGCATGGTAGCACCCCACCAGGTAGGGGCGGCTCCTGGAGCGTAGCGGGCTCCCTGCCACTCCTCTCGGGTGTCGCAGCTGGGCACGCTGGTAAGCCCATGTCTGCTTGCGTTGGTCCCTGGCTCCAGCCCCAGGGGGAACCAGGAAGGGCCGCTTTTGGGAGTGGGCCTGGGCACTCTGTGTTCGTGTCCCCATGCTGGACTCCACCCCCCAGGTGACAACAAAGATGTGGAGGACAGCAGTGTGATCCACTATGACGATGCCGCCATCTCCAAGCTGCTGGACCGGAACCAGGACGCCACCGATGACACAGAGCTGCAGAACATGAACGAGTACCTGAGCTCCTTCAAGGTGGCGCAGTACGTGGTGCGCGAGGAGGACGGCGTGGTAAGGTCCTCTGACTCTCTCGAGATGGCCCTGCCCTCCTAGCTGTGGCCCCACCTATGGGGGGACCTCACTTCTCGTGGTGGCCTCGCCCTCTGCATTGTGGCCACGCCCGTCCCACAGCAGCCCTGTCCCCTCGTGCCAGGCCCTGCTTCTTCCTGTGGGCTGTCCTCAGGCTGAGATGGTGCTGAAGGGGTTGCAATGCCAGACCCACCAAGGCCTGTGGGACATCAACTGTGGCCTCCTCCCTGGGCTCCAGCTTTCTCACCTACCCTCTGAAATGCTGGGGATCTGCCACCTTGTGTAGAGGCTTGCTGAGGGCTGGTTTCAGGCCCCGCCCGGCTGGTCTCACATGCCTGACCCCAGCTGCCTCAGGCCAGCTCCTTCCAGGCCAGACAGCCCTTCCCAGAGCGCACCTGCTGCATCTTCTCTCTCCACCCTGTGGGCATATCTGATTCCCTCCTGGGCCTCTCCTGGGAACCCCTGCATCTCCCCAAGCTCACTGAGTGCCAGCCATCCTTCTCTATGGAGCCTTCTGAGGGCAGGGTAGGGCCAGGCCAGGCCTTGTTCAAGAGGTGGCCAGAGGCGGCTGCCTCGCTCACGCTGGGCCCACGTGTCCCCAGGAGGAGGTGGAGCGGGAGGTAATCAAGCAGGAGGAGAACGTGGACCCTGACTACTGGGAGAAGCTGCTTCGGCACCACTACGAGCAGCAGCAGGAGGACCTGGCGCGGAATCTGGGCAAGGGCAAGCGCATCCGGAAGCAGGTCAACTACAATGATGCCTCCCAGGAGGACCAGGGTGAGTGCCGGGGTGGCAGGGCTCTCGGCAAGAGCACCCCGGACCAGGCTGGGAGGCTCCAGAAGAAGGGGAGTCGGGCAGACAAGGGGTGAGGAGACAGATGGATGCCGGGCTGTGCTGCTCCTGAGCCTCAGCTTTCCTGTCTGTGAGAAGGACAGCAGGGCTGGGGCTGTCATTTGGTGGTCAGTCATGCCGTTTCTGCCCACAAGCAGGCCTGTGCAATAGGGGTGTGGTCGTCCAGTCCTTTCATGCACGTGTTGTGGGTGTCATTAAGTGAGCAGAGCGGAAGTGCATGGTGGCCCCTGCCGGTCTCTGCTATTCCCGGGCTGAGGTGCCAGGACTCACCTGGCCTTGGTGGCTGTGGGTGGGGACTGGGCTGGCTTCTGCTTGCACAGCGCACTCCATGCCCCTGTGCTGGGCTCCCACAGAGTGGCAGGACGAGCTCTCGGACAACCAGTCTGAGTATTCCATCGGCTCCGAGGATGAGGATGAGGACTTCGAGGAGAGGCCCGAGGGCCAGAGTGAGTGCCAGTGTTGCTGGTGGTGGGCTGGGTTTGGGCTGGGCTCACTGGGGCTTTCTGCTGCCCTGGGATGTGGTGGTGGTGGGTGGGGAACCTGAGGATTATGCTGGGCTGCTCCCCAGGTGGACGACGACAATCCAGGAGGCAGCTCAAGAGCGACAGGGACAAGCCCCTGCCGCCTCTCCTTGCTCGAGTTGGTGGCAACATTGAGGTAGGGCCTTCCTACATGGGGGAGGGGGCATCCAGGGTCACATGCCAAGTAGAAGCGAGGCCAGGCGGGTTGCAGGCCCACCCTCTTCTTCCTACACTCCCGAGTTCTTGGTGCCCACCTTGTCCCTGACCGGGGCCACCTGCCTGCTGACCACCTGCCCAGGTGCTGGGCTTCAACGCACGGCAGCGGAAGGCCTTCCTGAACGCCATCATGCGCTGGGGCATGCCGCCCCAGGACGCCTTCAACTCCCACTGGCTGGTGCGGGACCTGCGTGGCAAGAGCGAGAAGGAGTTCAGGTAGAGGCACCCCCACCCCTGGCCCAGGGTGCCCCCACTAGGGAGGGGGTCTCCTGGTGAATGCCATAGCCTGGATTTTGGGTGTGGGGTGCTATGCAGGGAAGATTTGCAGGAAATGCCAGCCAGTCCTCTGCCTAGAGCAGCTGGGTGGGAGCGGCTGTCCTGCACGTCCCCTGGCCCCTCTGTCCTCTGCTGAGATGGGGCTCACAGGCTGGTTGGGAGGCAGGTGGTTCCAGCTGAGAGGTCCCCGGGATCCTTCCGACCTTTGAGCCCCAGTTCTCCCACCCCAGAGCCTATGTGTCCCTCTTCATGCGGCACCTGTGTGAGCCTGGGGCTGACGGTGCGGAGACCTTTGCTGATGGCGTTCCCCGAGAGGGGCTATCCCGGCAGCACGTGCTCACACGCATCGGGGTCATGTCACTGGTTAGGAAGAAGGTGGGTGAGTAAGCCTCAAATCACATGGGCCCTGGCACTGCTCCTGGGGGTCAGCAGTCAGAGACCCGGTGCCTGCTCAGGACATAGGGCTGTCCATGGTCCAGTCTTGAGCGAGGGTTCTGGGAGGTCTTGGCCAGGTTGGCGGGTCACAGGGTGAGGAGAGAGCTGGGGACTGGCAGGCAGTTTGTGGCCAAGAATGTGTCTGTCTCGGTCAGCCTGGGACAGGGACACCCCCTGAGCCCCAACCCATGATGCCTGCAGTTCTGCTGGCACCCCTCGACCCTCAGGGCTGAGCCACAGCCACCTTGCCTGCCTCTCCCCAGGTTCAGGAGTTTGAGCATGTCAACGGCAAGTACAGCACCCCGGACCTGGTCCCCGAGGGGCCCGAGGGCAAGAAGCCGGGTGAAGTCATCTCCTCAGACCCCAACACGCCAGTGCCTGCCAGCCCTGCACACCTGCCACCTGCTCCGCTGGGCCTGCCAGGTCTGGGATCCAGATGAGCAGGGGAAGACTCCTGGGGCACAGGCACAGTGGTCTGCAGTAACCCCGAGCCCTCTGCACGCTGCACAAGGGACAGCTTCCCAGGCAGGCCCGATGGTGCCTGCTTGTAATCCCAGCTCTCTGGTAGGCTGTGATAGGAAAATCACAAGTTTGAGTTTAGCCAGGGCAATCTAGAGACTCAGAAAGACCCTGGCTCAAAATAAAAATGAGAAAAGCGCCGAGGATGAAGCTCAATGTGAAGGCCCTGGGTTCAACCCTCAGTACCACAAACCAAACTAAACCAGTGCACACCAGCTACCCAACTGGCAGTGGCCACTGCAGACGCACTGCTCTGCATAGTGGCTTTTTTTTTTTTGATAATGGTACTGGGAATCTGTCCTGTACACACGACACCGCTTGCTCTTCTAAGGTGTCTTAGTTGCTTGTTGCTGAGACAAGATGCCCAACACCCAAAGTTCAAGGAGGAAAGGTTTGTTTGGTCCATAATTGGCTCCCAGGCAGGGTGGCACAGCAAACAGGCATCCAGGTTCATGGTGGGCAGGGGTAGCCCAGCAAGCAGGGAGCAGCCACAGCTCTCCGCCCCTCGTATCTTAACCAGCGTCTCAGGGCAGGAAGCACTCTCACCCTTAGTCCTGGGGCCCGTGAGCCTAGCACTGCACCATGAATAAGTCCTAGTGTCACATGCTGTACGTCCAGCCACCTCTGAAAGAGTCCTACCTGTGACTGCATGAGGCTTTTTTTTTTTTTTTTTTTTTTTGCGGAACTGGGGATTGAACTCAGGCCCTTGTGCCAAGGAAGCACTTATTCCACTGAGCCATCTCCCCGTCCCCAAAGGATCATCATTTCTTTTTTTTTCTGGCAGAACTGGGGATTGAACTCAGGCCCTTATGCTTGTCAGGGAAGTGCTTATTCTACTGAACCATATCCCCGGCTCTCATGAGGCTTTGGGGGGACACCTAGACACAGCCATAACCATCTGCCCGTGGTCTCCAAAGGTCCAAGCGTATCTCTTTATGCCAGAGGCATTTAATCCATGTTTAAGCACCGCCAAAGTCCTGACAGTTTCAGCATTGCTGAAAAGTCCAAGTCCAACGTCTCCTCTGAGATTTAAGGCAAACTCTTGGCTGCAAGCCCCTGTACGAATGAAAAGTTGAACACTTCCAACATTCAGTGGCACAAGACAGACACTTCCATTCCAAAAGTTGTAAATGGGGATACAAGGAATTGGAGCAAGGCAAGACCAAAATCCATCAGGGCCAACGTTAGTCTCAGCTCCACTTGCGGCGTCTCTGGCCATCCGTGGCAGTCGGTGAACTCCAGAGCGCTTGGGTGCATCTGCCCCTGCGCCACTGCCGGTGGTCATAGCTCCCATGGCATCTGCTGGTGTGGCTCTGTTCCCTCCTTGCACTTTTCCTCAGACAACTTGCATTCCCAGCTTCTCCAAACTTCCAGGGTCTCCTGGGGTCTTGGGGGCACACTGCCTGACCGCCCAGGCCTTCTTCTGAACTCTGGGTGGAAGCTTTTCTGACCCCGTAACTCTTGCATTCTGCATGCGCTTAAAACCAGCACCACAGGGATGACGCCAGCGTCTGCCACCCGCTGAAGCACTGTCAGGCTTCCCTCTTCCTTGCTTAGGGCCCAGGGCCTGTGAACTGAGCCCTCAGGAGCAGCTGCCCTGGGCTGCCGTCCTTGTGGAACCTGGTGCTCTGGGGTGCTGGGCTCAAAACATCTTTCCCCTCTGCAGCCGTGAAGGCGCAGAGGCTGGAGTCCTGTTGGGGCTTGTGCTGTGCTCAGGCCGTCTTTTCTGTTTCCTTCCAAAATAACTTGGCTTTCGCTTGCTAGTTGTTTCCAATTTCTCCTGCGTTCCACCTTTGCTGCTTGCTTTACTGGTGCTTCCTTTCTGCCTAAATTTAAAATGTTTTCGATCCTTTTTTCTTGGTTCTTTGCTTTTCATTCTCAACATAAAACTGGCTTAACCCTCTCCCCCAGTAGCCATGCTATTGCCTCAACATGAGACTACCTTGAAATTTCTTCTGCTAGATTAATCGGTTGCTGCCCTTAATCTCAATCTCAAGCAGTCTCTGCACAGGTGCAAAATGCAGGCAAACTCTGTACTATGGTGTAGCACACATTGTCTGGAGTCCAGCGGCCAGTCCAGCCCTCCTTCCTGCCAGAAGTCCTGGCAGCTTTTGGGCTCTGACCAGAACCTCCCATCACATACTGCCGGGCCTTCCAGCTGTTCTTTTCCAGCCGGCATCCCTGACCCACTCCTGGCTCTTCCCACCAGCCAGTCCCAGCAGCTTCTGCGCCACACAGGCACAGTCCCAGTGGCAACCTTAGTACTCTGGCACCACATTCTGTCTTGGTTACCTTTCTCTTGCGGAGACCAAAGACTCAACACCCGGAGTTAAAGGAGGAAAGGTCTACTAAGCTTGCGGTCTGTATGGGTTTCAATCCCTAGCTGCCTGGCTCTAAGGCACAATGGCACTGCAGAGGAGAAGTGGTTCATGGTGGGCTGAAGGTCGCGGAGCCACAAGGGCCCACCACAGCTCTTGTTCCTTACATCCTATCTGGGCTACTTAGGGCAGAGAGCACTCACTCATGGAGCCCAGTGCAAAGGCCCTGTGTCCAGTACCCAAAACCACATAAACAAAATAAAATATAAGCAAGCAATGAATCTGCAAAGATGTGTGGAGGGGGCCAGGGGACCAGGATCTACCCCAGCGTCCTCCACACACTCTCAATGTGGCCCCTACTGGAAAAACCCCACCCATGACTGCATGAGGCTTCGAGGGGACACCCAGATGCAGCCCACACAGAAGGTGAACTTTTCATGTGCCTTCGCTCTATTCAGAGCTCTGCCCCACCCCAGGCTCAGGGCCGGGACATTTAATCCCTCTGACAAGAAGCCCCGCGTGGGTGCCCTTGGCCCCTCCCCCCCAGCCCTTCCCCAGGGCCTGCTGGCTCTGGACGCTCTATGTAGTTGCCCGCTGTGTGAGGAGCCTGCTGGAAGGTGCATCCACATGGCAGCCTGACCTGTGCTTACTTTTGATTTTTTGAGGTGTCTCAAAACACTGGCCTTGCGCTCTCAGTTGTCCTCCTACCCCAGCCTCTGGAACGCAGGGGTCACGGGCGTGCCACTACCTCTGGCCTGTGGGTCAGTTCCTGCATCTGGGGCCAGATCATGCTGCTGTTGATCAGTTCACCCGTAGTGGACGTGGGGGCTGTGGCTGCTTGGGCAATTGTGTAGGACCCGCAGTGGGCTCTGTCCCCAGCTCTGTGGCTCGGTTCCTGTTTCCCCTGGATGTCCACCCATGAGTGGCAGCCATGGGCGCCTTCGAGGGACCACCTACCTAGTGCTCTCCTGCTGGCAGTGTGCGAGGCTCTGACCCCTCCGTGCCTTCACAGGCTGGTGCCTTCTGGATGCCAGCTGCCCTGTGGCTGGGAAGGAAGGGCCAGCCCTCCGGGTGTGGCTTGCACCCACCAGGTGGCAGGGGGTTGAGTGTCCATCTTTTCACGTGCTTCTGAGCTATTTTTATATCTGCTTGAAGACACATCTTTGCAGATTCATTGCCCTTTTGTATTTTATTTTATTTTTTTGTGGTTTTGGGGATTGGACATGGGGCTTGTGTTCTGGGCTCTATTTCTAGTCCCCTTCCCCCTTTAATTTTAAATTTTATTTATTTATTTATTTAGTCTGTGCGTGTGGCCAGCTCAGCCCACCAGGGGGCGGGGCTGGCTGGCATGTGGTGCTGGGGGAT
>NDGN010107306.1:0-10211 GCA_002564285.1 Tympanoctomys barrerae
TCTGTCCAGAGAAGATTCTGGCATAGACAAGAAGGGAAAATTGAATGTTAAAATAAATTAAAATTAATGCATCCCAAATAACAACACATTTAACTCTCCAATCTCAAAAGATAGTTACCAAGGAGGATAGTTCATCAATGAGACCTGAGGGCTTGGCAGATTCTATGCTAGGATCTGCTAACTGTGGTAGCTCTTGACCTTAAGAAGGCTCGTTTAATTGATGAAACTAAAAATCTAGACAGATTCTGATAAAGTGGCCTATAAGAAAGAGGGTAGAGGGTGGCACTACAGAAGAACATAATTTGTATAGGGTGAGATTAGAGAAAGAGGATTTGAAGCCTACTGAGGATTTCGAGGTGGCCTGGCTCTTTGTTACGTATGCCTAGTCAGAGGCAGAGTGCAGGCAGGATCCATCACACCCACTCTGAGGCACAATCTGAATTGTGAGCAAAATTTAACAGTCCTTAGATTTCTAATTCAGAGTCAACTGTGAGACTACCAGGTATTGCTTATATTGAAAGCTGCATTCAATGCATTTCATTTTAAACAAACACTCCTAGCTTTAAAATTGCAGCATCTTACTTATATGCATATTTGACTGTTTTTAAATCACTGTTCCATCTCTTAGGAATCATATCTTTCCCATATGAATCACTATTTCATTTTTTTTTCATGTGCTAACACAGACCTTGATTGCAAAAGGTTAAATTGAAGATGAAGTAGAATATTTTTCCTTCTTCTTCCCTTGTCAAGAACACTGCAGAGATTTTGTAAACAAAAGCCAAAATACAGACAGTCTAGGAGTGGCCAAAAAATCCTTATTTTTAAACTTGGTGAATTGAAGAATAGTTCAGGAAAAATGAGGAGCAGGTGGCTGCTACAGCCTGCAGGGCAGAAGGCCTAGCATGAAGGCAGGGAGCCCCTCCTAATCAGGGCGGGTGCTCTGGGCCTGCCACATGGTCCGCTGTACTGCTTTAGCCCTTGGACAGGGGCTGCTCATAACCTCTGTGTCCTCTGCCCCCTCAAGCCCAGATCTTCCAACAAACATATGGGAAGGATTTAGAGTCAAGGAAAAAGCCTAGAAATCAAATGCTGAGAGAAATTATGTGGCTAACAGCTGGAATTCATGAAGCTCCATATTAAATGAAGGATTGATAGCAAGAAATCTGAGACACCCTTTCCCTGAAGAAAGACAAATTAATAGCTTGAGGACAAAAAAATTAAAAAAAAAGGCTTCTCAAAATTCTTGGCTTCACTTTAAATAGAACTTTAATGCTTATATTTATTTTTATAAGGAACATCTATGGCTATATTTGTTATAAAGTTACAGTTACTGAATTTAACAATGGTATGGTGATACACATTAGCTAAGTGGCAGAAAAACAATCTAAAATTGGACCACACATCCAATTTGCTGTCAAGTCTTTCTTATTTAGGCAGATTAGGATAAAATGAGAATAATTATTAACGAACATTTTCACCTGAGTTATTTTGTTTAAATCTCTCTTTGCATTACAGAAATAAAACATTTATAACCTCCCTTTGCAAGATGAAATGATGCTCAAATAAGTTTATTTGTTCAGATCACACAGCAGAGACCAGAACGTACACCTCGTTGCTCTGTTCCCAGCATGCCTGAGTGTATTTGCTGTTTTTGGGTTTCTAAACCTGGGTGTACTTCCAACTTAACCCTGGTGTTTTTAAAATTTACTGATTTTTTTTGGAGCAGGCTCTAGAATCGATATGATTATTACAAAACTATGTTAAGTGATTCCAAGGATCAACCTGGTTTGGGATCTTCTGTATTAAGACAGATGAATCATCCTCTTTTACCAATCAGTACAAATTCTTCATTACACTGGAGATACAGGCAAATAGATAGCTCAAAGACCAGCAGAGCCACACCTGGGAAACATTAGGATCCAGCCAATCATGCAGCCTGTAACAATTTGGGATTGGATGCTTCGGCTTGATTACTAGCATCTGGAAATATATGGCAAAGTCAGGTCATAATAGCACAAGGGAATATTTTTCAACCGTTTCTCAGGCAGTGAATATGCCCATAAATGTGCTGAGCTACATTAGGCAATTTCAGGGTGAAAGCTATAGAAACATAAGTTAGGAGCACTTGAACATACAGTCATGTGTTGCTTAATGATGGGGTCATGTTCGGAGTTCTGTGTTCTTAAGAAAACATCATAGAATGTACTTACACAAGCGAAGATGGCTACGATGTCACTAGGTGGTATAGTCATATGAGGCAACCATTACATACGGTGTCTGATGTTGACCAGAACATCTTTGTGCTGTGCATGACTGCATCTCCATCAGAAAATAGATCCAAATCAAATCCAGAGCTGATAGATTACTGTGAAATGTAATATGCTTAGTGTTTGAGTTTTTGGCTGCATTGAGAAGTGAGTGAATATGGAAAATAGCCAAGTCGTGTCTGAGAGTGGCCAAGGTAAGTCTTCTTTGATGTTTGAAGCACAGGGAGATGCTTTATATGCTTTGATGTTTGGGAGACATGTCCTGAGTCCCAGCTGTCTGTCCCTCAGTGACCTTAGGCAGCTATCTGCCTCAATTGAGCTTCAGTTTCCCCATATACACCTGGAAAATATACATGTTCCCCATATACATATACATACGATGAGGCTACTTTCACCACAGACTATTTAGAGACTTAAAGAAAATAATGAAATACTGCAAATAAAGTGATGAGTCCAGCTCCTGTAAAAATCAAACTTCATGTAAGTTGTACTGCGATTTTTGTCTCTTACATCCAAATGATCTTAAAATCATTTAATAATTTGAATCAGCAAAGGATAGAAAAACCTTAATGATAACCAGGTTTCAAACACATGGGAAGTTGCTTTAGCAAAAAGCAAGGAAAGTACATAATGCATGAGGTTCTACCTTAATCAGGGCTCGCTGCCAAAGAGCAGCTCGTGGCCAGGGTGAGCAGTTTGAATATTAGAAATTCTCTAGGGTGAGAGGACAGTGCGGCCAAGAATTTTGAGACCAGCAAAAGAAAAGTGCCCTCTGCTCCTAGCAGACTAAGACAAAGACATGAAAGCGACTTTTGAGTTTGCCTTGAAATGGAGTCAGCAAGACTGGACTGTAACCTGATTAGCTGTATTAACATATCTAAAGGAAGAACTTATCATTCAGAACTGTACTTGGCCAGTAGTGGAAGAACAGGGAGTGGAAAGTCAGAGGTAAATGCTTCCAAGTGTCCTAGAACTACTGAGGAGAGAAGGGACTTTTCCTAAGGGACTCTGAATTCTTCTTATCCGTTGGCAAGACCCTCTATCACTGTGAGATATCTCTGTCAGGGACTCTGAGCCTAGTAGCATTACACATTTAAAGCATATAATTAATTTGCTATGTGTGGGTTCTATAATTTTATGAAATATTATGATTACAAGTTAGCATCCAATATAGCCTACTTTTAGAGAAAAAAGGATGTTAACATCATAACGTAGGGTTCGTATGTTAATATGGTGGTATATGTTTTCACAAGAAAAGATATCTAGATTCCAGGCTTAGGCTGGGGAGCTACAGCTCACAAGAAAGCAGTTTTTATAAGCATAAATGAAGTTTCAGGGGAAGCTACTAAGAGAAGGGATTAAAGTAGGTTTGAAGTAGTGTTTGTGTTTGAATCCAAGCTTCTACTATTTCAAAACCCATAGTCTTTGCATCAAAGTTCCTAAGATACTGGGAACCATAATGATAAATACTAAATACTAAAGTATAAAGTCATTATGTTTTTTCTAAATTTGAGATGTCTTACCAAATTGGATCTCTGGCAAAATTTGTTTGCCATTTCTAAGCAATGATGATGATGGATCTCCTCTTTATAGCATGTAGAGAATAAAGTAGAGGGCGAGGGACAGTACCAGCTGATAAAGTCCTAAGAAAAATTGCTATGTGTACAGAGAGAGGGTAGACGAATGATGAGGAGGGAATGCAGTTTTTGCTTCATGGCAAGTAGAATTGGCAGGGAATCCCTCAGAGATATGGTAAAGATCAAAAATAGTCCAGGGATGGTACAAGTCCTCATGTGCCTAAGAAAATGCACAAGGTATCCACCTAAACTAAGTTCTAACATGAATTTTGGGTGGAATTAAATAGAACCACAGTTCCTAGTTCCAATTCAGGCATGGAGCCACTAGATATTCCCTTATACTAGAGGCTATATTTTAGTGCATTCATTTAAAACAAATATTACTAACTTTACCACTATCGCTGTCTACATATGTGCATATTTGAGAATTGTAGGTTGTTATTCATTCCATCAAGAATCATATTTCCTATAAATCAATGTTTTGCACTAGTATGCTAAAAGATGCCTTTATAGTGAAAGGTTAAATCCAAGAAGAAACAGAATAAACCAGCTAGGCTTTTTCCTTTGAGAACTCTGCCGAAGTGCTGAGTCAGCTTCCTGAACTGTTAAGTGGAACCCGCAGAGCCTGTTGCTCTGCAGCCCGATTTCATTTCCAGTGTCTCTGGTTCCATATTGGTTTATGACCAATGACTAATGCTTCACCCATGAGTCATTAAACCCATTCTGGCCTTTCCTGGTTCTGTAATCTTGGAATTCATCCTGTGTCCCATGGTCCAATGCTCTAGCTTGGTATTTGGATGACTGAGTGAACAGAAATAGCAATAAAAATGTATATGTGATATAACAGTTCAAAATGCAATTCCCTTTAGAGAAGACTTCTGAGCAAATAAAATTCCTCCCAAACCATTTCAAATCCTTTAAAATATTTGAAGCTTTTCGGTTTCCTCTGTACCTTCATGAGAGGTCAACAAATACAGTGAGAGTATCTGCTAGCTTTGCATACAGTTACTTTGCACAAAATTCACTTCACAAGGAAGCTTTGCTGTTTAATGCTCTTGATTAACTACACTAATGGAAGAAGGCAGAAGCATGGATAATGTAATATAGATAGCAGCTGATGAATATGCATGTGTTTGATGTTCTAGAAAAATACTTTAAAGGAAATAGTGATGTACCATTGATGGCTAATCTTAGGATAAGTAAAAAAAGATGTCCAACTTCTTGACTACTACCCAACTCCTTGAAATCCACATCATTTTCAGAGTTTCTATTTTCACAGGAAGAGCTGTGAATAGCTTGATAACTATTCCAGCAATACAGCATACTAATGGCTTCAGGGGGTGAAGGAAGTGGTTATAAATAAAGTATGGGAAAATCTCGCTCACAAAGGTGGGGTAGAAGCTCTGGGGTGAGGTGTATAGATTTATCTGCAAGTAAAGACTAGCGCAGAACTGTAAGCATTTATGCATATGACCCAAGGGATAAAAGCTAGTCTACCTGAAACTCAAGTAATGGGTGACTACTTTACAGGGAGCACAGTAATGAAAAGCCCAAACATATGTAATGCTCAGAGTTCAGGCAGGCAGTGTCCAATTGCTGTCCTTTGAATGGAAGGTGTAGAAAGCGGCCAGGCCTACATGCCAAGGGCTGAGGATAAGTAGAGTTGGATGCTGGGTTAGGACGATGCAAGATTAGATAAGAGAACTAATCACAAGTACAAGTGCTTGATGCTGATGTTAGGGATCTGAATGTGAATCCAGAGCAATCATAGAACCAAATATATGAAAGCAAGGGACCAGTGGTTCAGACAGGAAGATCTTTTTTGTATGTACTTGGGACACAGAAGTTGTGGCCTACTTGATTTTTTAAATTTTTTATTTTTTAATACTAGGAATTGAACTCAGGGCTTAAAATTTTTTTAAAAACAATTTTTAAAAGAGAGTAGAAATTAGAATTAAAATGAAAAGAATTACAAGTAATACAGAATTTCACTTAACAAAGTACTATGAGTTTCACAGAATTTGTTGTAATACATAATGTTGTCTTCCAAATAGTTATTCTTATTACCAGATATATGCACATAAAATTGGAAGAAGAAAGAAAAAAAAAGAAAGAAATGTATAAGAAATTAAGATGAGAAAAAGTACCAACAATTGAAAAAAAGGAGACAAGACAAATTATTATCTTCTCCTTTCCACAGACTGGCAGAAATGCGCAGTAAAGTTGTCCAAACTATCCTGTTTACGTACATAGATAAATCTCTTTCCCTGACTCCCTATCCTGTCCTTCTCCTCAGGGCTTTTGCAGTGAGCTACATCATTAGTCATTTTTTGTTTTGAGACAGGGTCTCTGTAACTCTTTAAGTTGCCAAAGCTGGACTCAGACTTTGCAATACTCCGCCCTCATCCTTCCAGAGTGCTGAGAATGTAGGTGTGCACCACTGTGCCCCACTCTCAAGTAGCTTTAATGTGCTTTCTCTGTTGTAATTGGAGGATTCTCCAGGTATAATTAAGGGGCAGGAAATATGGACAGGCAATGAGTATTTGTTCCCAAAATACTCTGTTTTCAGATTGTAAGGCACTATCTAGCCCATCCTAATATTCTGCCTAAGCTGAAGTTCCAGAGGGACATGCTTTGGGTTGATTTTCCTGGTCAGTCTACAAAAGTCACAGATGCAATTAGACAGATACTATTTTGATCTCAATCTTTCTCCTCAGTGCAAGGCATGGTTGAGTAATGGTGGAATCAAAAGGTCTACCTGCAGTGGAGGATCGAGGCAGGGGAGAGGGGCTCAGAAGACAGAGAGGCAAATTTTATCTTATCTTTTGTCAGTGATTCAGCTGAGAGATATAAATACTCTAAGAAGTACTCTAAGAATACTCAGAAAGTTGAGCTACTTAAAAATTATGTTCTTGTGTACTTTCTAAAATGTGCTGCTAGAAAACTATCCTTCAACAGTTCTTGATATGCAAAATGTAATACTTAAATAACCTACATTTTTGCACAGTACATTGTACTGCCTTTATGCTTCTTCAATGAAGCTCAGTTCTCAAATATTTCCTCCCCACTTCCAAGTAGAAAATAGTTTTGTCCTTCATAAACCCATTACTGACAGGAGGTCCACTCTTGGATAAACATAATAAAAAGTAGCATATCTTTGTTACCACAGGGCTAAAATTACCCGGTGATACCTTTTTTAAGTGGATGCTAATGTTAACATAAAAGAGCTTAACCAACCTTTGCTGACTGCCACCTCTGGGAGAAATTCACCTCAGGGCTTAAAGGTAAAGTGTGCTAATGTTAAGCACAGAAGCAAAGGGAGTGTAGCTTTCGATACTGGGCTTATCTAGAGGATTGGTAGACCTGCCAACTCAAGGTAAGCTCTAAGATTGTGTGAGCCCTGAGATGATATGTTTCTTGCAGGCCTTCCAAAAGGTGAACTCGCTTCCTTGGTGTTGTGCTCAGTTGGTCTGAGCTCCCAGTACTAAATTGCAAGAAGAGCAGAGTTCACACATGGTGAAGCCATCGATTGGCTCTCTACCCAGAGTTCCCTTTATTTGTGATTTCTCACCAGCACGTTATTGGTCACTAATCTCCTGCTGTCAAAATCTGGTTTCACAAGTGCTCCAGCAAATCAATTTCTGGGTATTGATCATTCCGTGACTGCTAATTGCTGTAGCTTAGAATTTGGTGTGGGAGTGAAAAAGAGATGTTTGTTCTATCCTTGCTATATGTTTTTGTAAGAAGAAGCTTGCCTTGTGCTTTGTTAGCTATTCTTCTTCTTTTTTTTTAAAAATGTAAAACCTATAGTAAAAACTTGTAAAAATGGTGTGATTTGTGTGTATCAGAGGGGAGGTTGCCTTCAGGCTGCGTTACCTTATGTGTCTTCTTTTACTTAATTTCTCTGCTTTGTTTTAATTTATCAGCGGTCTCTGTGCAAGACAAGAGGCCTATTTTTCAAATCAGATTATTCTTTTGGACATTGGGCAACTCATCTTCCCACCAATGCACATTTTCATAGAAATAGGAGGATATATTTCTCTTGCAAATCGTGAACTGTGTCTCTGGCTTCACAGATGCAAAGGAAGCATGCGAAGGCCCAGGACAGGAAATGGATTTACAGATGCAAATTTTCATGATAAAAAATATATTGTCGGCTAATCTACTAGCGGAAATCTGAAAATGATTTTATGAATAAAGAAGATGAATTTTTCTTGGTGATATACAGGCTCAACCTTTGTTGTACAGCCACTGAGACAAAGGATGACAGCTAGCTATAATTATTTGCTCTGGGGAGCAGAAAAATCTTTGCTCCTACATTATTCACCTGAACCCACAATTGAAGTAGGGAAGAGAGAGAGACACTTGTTCAGGAGAAGCCAGCCTTGAACATATAAGAACTATGTGTTGTAAAATGCAACTTTATTATTATTGTTATTGTTATTATTATTTTATGTATTAAGTACAGGGTCTGCAGGATCTCACTACACAGATCAGACTCGTAGTGATTCTCCTGTTTTTCAGACTCCCAAGCGCTGGGATTACAGGTGTGCACCACCACGCCTCGTCTCGATCCCCTTCTCAACACACTCTGGGGCAGGGCTGGCATGGTAGGCTAGGGATGGAACCCCAGGCCCCTGTGTCTGCCTAAGCAGGCATTTCAATCCACTGAGCTATCTGGACAGCCCTAAAATGCAACTTTAGATAGCCATGCTTTCTTTTGGTGGAACTGGGGATTGAACTCAGGCCCTGGCGCTTGTCAGGCAAGTGCTTATTCTTCTGAGCGATCTCCCTGGCCCCTAGCCATGCTTTTTGATAGCCTAAAACTAAAGCTTTTAATTTTTTTCCCTAGAATGAAATCTATAATATGGATCCAACACTATCTGTAGATTAAAAGCACTGTGTATTTTGTAAGACAGTATCATCCACAGTAAATATTTTAGTTTACATTTTCTGCTTCTATTGGGAGATTTTTTTTAATGCACATAAGATGTATGACGTCCATGCTCCCTTCTATACCCAGATATTTAGGTGTAATTTAAGCTTAGGTTGCCCCCTGCTATGGCCACTTGATTCCTATGCCTACTCAACATTTGAATAAGCTGGCCTGAATTGATATATAGTGTAAGAGTAAAAAAAACAACCTGAATTGCAATGACAGTATTAAACAAATGTACATATCTTAATTTACATGTTGAGATAGTGATATATTGGACATTTTAGGATAAGATTAATTACATCTATTTATTTTTACTTCTTTTCACATGATTCCTATATTTATGTGTGACTCACATGTGTGTTGAATAGTGCTGGTTTAAGGACATCCTTTAAGACAAATGATCCTTTAACTGCTACTATGGGGAGCAGTCACAGTAGCGGAAACTCCACTTGCCGGGTCCTAACTCCTAGGGGCCCTGTCCCTAGTGTTTCCTTGGAACTTGGGCTGTGAGTAACCAGCTCTCTTCTGCCTGCTTTGTTCCTTCCTTGGGCAGCCCTCAGCCCATGCCGCTGTTCCTGTTGTAGCTTCAGGGATGCCTGAGTACTGCTCCACTCTCATTCCTGATCTGCAGAAAACAGAGGAGGCAGCTTCATCTTTGACTGTTGCAAGCTCCTTTACTGGTTTTGTTGAAGAACCACATAGTCTTACTTTTTTTTGCAGAGCCCAACCACAGAGGTTGCCCATTAACCTTACCCTAAGTTTATTGTTTTGGTAAATACTTGGTGTTAAATCCTTGGAGGTTAAACTGGAAAACAGAACAAATGTTATCACACAGCAAACTGTGGGCCTTGAGACTGATTCCTTTTTGTCTGCCTTTGACTGATTTGTGTGACTTCATTCTCCGTAGTACATTGTGCAGAAATTTAAGGTTGAGGTTTGACCATAGCTCTCCTGGATTTATTCTTACCTTCTTGTTTAGGATAGTGTCATGTTGGGGCTGAGGAGGGCTCAGTAGAATAAGCACTTGCAAGCACAAGGTCCTGAGTTCAATACCCATTACTAAAAAAAAAATAAAAAAGATAGTGTCATGTCTTGAGTTCTTGGAATGTGCAGTTGTTACCCAGTGTGAATCCTTATTCTGAGACAATGATTGCGTGTGGTGCCTTCAATAACAGATAATGGGTACCTGTTGTCTAATGTGGATTAAAGTGTAGTGTTGGCTTCATACAAAGTGACAGATGACCTGGCCTCTTCATTCACCCCCAAGATGACACTTTCCTACAAGTCTTGAGTGCAGGTGCTAGAGAATATTAGCTTTCCTGGTGGGAAAGTTGCCATATGGGGAAGAAAGAAGAAGAAGGAGGAGAAGAAGAAGGAGGTGGAGGAGAAGGAGGAGGAGGAGGAGGAGGAGGAGGAGGAGGAGGA
>NDGN010107397.1:0-11566 GCA_002564285.1 Tympanoctomys barrerae
AACTGGCAATGTCAGAAATTGTTGACCCGAGTCCCCCACAGCTCAACATAACAGCATGGCTTCCCATTATAACTTCTAAGAACTGGCCCAAGATGCAGGCAAAGTAGAAGTAGATCCTGCTGGAAAGGAACCAGTCATGGCTCCAGCAGAACCGATAAACAGAGTGGCAGGGACCACGTCGGAGTCATCGCTAAATGTAGAAAGATCTTCCAACCTTTGTTTCCCTCTGCTGCGTGGAATCTCCAATAGCAGGAAGGACCTACCCTAGACGATCTTTTAAAAAACCTTTTAACTAAATAAGTCATTCTTTTAGACTAATTCATGACAAATTGTTAGGGTCTTTATGGCCTCAAAATCTCTTCATACAGCACCTCGATTTGTGTCTGATAAAATAACCAGGAGGTAAGTATATGCACCAAGCAGCTGCCTGCTCCCTGTCATCCTAGCTGAAACTTTTTACGTGAGACTCCCTTTGTAGGCCACTCCAGACAGAAACACGGTATAAAGGGAATTCTGGGAGATATTCAGTCCAGCCAAGTGGGCACACCACATTTCATTCCATAGGACAACTTTCTCCTTAACCTCCAGTTTGACCTTGAATGAAAGAAATTAACAGAAACTAATAATATTCAGAAGTTTGGGGGGACATTTTGCTAGTAAAACAGTACTGACTCTGTAGAGGGAAAGGGAATTAGAAAATCTGGGTAGGAAATCAGAGGAACATGCTCCCAAGAAGTAGAGAAGGCATAGGGAAGCTCTGATAGCCAAACAGTAAATGAAAAGCATTTATTGCTATCAAAACGAAGAATCCTACCAGGCACGATGGCGAAGCTTTTAATCCCAGCCCTTGGAGGGCTGAGGCAGAAGAATCACCACAAACTTGAGGCCAGTACGAACTACAAAGTGAGACTCTAAAAAAACAAAAAAATTAAGAATCCAATTCTAGACCTTCCACAAGCTAAAGTATTTGTGTTCATCAGTGAACCAATCAATAAACACATGAATGAAAATCACCTTTACACTCATCTGAAAAGCACAAGGTCCTGTGCTAACCTCTGGGAATATGGTGACATCTTTACCTGTTTGGGTTGCTGAAACAAAATATCATAAATAGGGTAACTTATGAGCAATAGAAAAGTGTTGCTCATAATTCTGGAGGCTGGGAAGTCTAAAGTCAAGGCACCAGCAGCCTAGGTGTCTGGCAAGGGTGTGGTCCCTGCTTCAGAGACTGCTACATCCTAGCAGGGTGAGAGTGGAAAGGCAGCCCCACTCATCCTCCCTTACAAAGGCACAGCCTCAGTCTGAGCCCCCACTGCCATCACACTGGCTATTGAGCTCCAACATATGCATTTGGGGGAGGTGCCAACATTTAAATCATAACAGGCAGTAAATAAAACACCTAGGGCTAAGTACCTAGGGATGGAAAGGTAGGGAGATACACAAGGGTCAAACAGTTTAAGCTATAAGCCCGCAGTTCTCCCAAGAAAGATGCCTTGGCTGGGAGAGTAAATTGGATGCCATCAGTCCTTTCATGAGTCCTAGATACTTCCTTATTGCCTCTTCTGCACGCGCGCACACACACACACACACACAACACAATAAGGTTTGTGTAGCTTCCTGAACAAAATTAGGAGTCAGAGTAATATGTCTAATTGACAATGACAATCTGTTGATCATAGAACCTATGTATGACATGTATTGAATAATCAGTGATTGAAGCATGTGCCTTTAAGCTTAGCCTATATCAAACGCCTCCAGGAAAGGTTAAGAAGAAGAAGAAAAAAACCCTTAGAATTTGCTCACTGGCTTAGAGACATTGAGTTATGCTGTGGGCTATGGTAAATTCTTCGCAGCACTAAAAATAAACAAAGGGCAGATCAGTCAGCCTGGGGAATTTTATCTGCTTCATTCATGCATCCAGAGATGTTGCTTACGTAAAGCCAAAATAAGCACAACCAAAAGGGCACTGAGGAAGACAGGTGAAAGGTAATGATTCAAATAGAAACCAGAAAACAAGCAAGAAGCGGATGATGGGTACCTAGAGTGGTCCCTATTGCAAACCTCTGGGCAGGAATTAGGCCTGTGAAGGTAATACAATATCTTAAACTTTCTCATGGCTTCTGAAGAGTAAATTTAGCAACATCCTCCTGGAGCAAGCTGCAGCCTTCAGCTGTTGTCTCTCCTCACGTTCAGCACAGGCCTTGTCATGGGCTCTCGAGGATTTACACCTCACACTGGCAGGTCCTCTCATCATCTGTCCTAGAAATACTAGCTCCTCCTTGACCGCCAGACAGGCGCCAGAAAGTCAATCAAATACCGTGGAACTCGGAGATAAGCAAAAGCACCCAAAAGTTTCCAGGAGTTTCCTTCGGCCAAGTTCAGCACCAAGTTATTTTCTTACATGAACACTTTCTAAAGGAAATCATTTATCACAAGGCTGCAGGAAAGGTCAGTTCCTTGTCTCCAGCTACCTATAGAACTAGTCTAGGATTGGTTGGAGGTGGGTCTAAGAGGTTGGAAATTCAGTTCCTGGTCAAATGTGTCAGTTTTTAAAACATTCTCACAGACCCAGCAACACCATCTGGAAGGGCTCCATAATTTACAAGATTTCTTGCTAAATCAGCTGGCCAAGTGCAGAACCAATGACTTTGGCTTCTGTACAACACCATGCTGCAGCCGGGAAGTATGTTAAATGGGTAATGAGTAGTTTCTTCTCTCAGTGACCACATCCAAATATTCTGTCTAGAATATGCAAAGGTCCCCATCAAGGCTGCCTTAGGAAACCCTGTCTCCTAATTTAGGACTTTAATCTTCACAGAAAGAAAAATACTAGATCCCTCTTCTCTAGTGATATTTAAGAATGCAATTGTGTAGCAATGGCTAACATGCTTTGTAGCTCACATGCACACACATAGACAATGGCACACCCACAACAACACTCCAACACATACACTTTCTACTAGTTCTCGGTTTTGTAGGACTCATACCTTGCATCCAAGAATGGAGGCCAAGGTTTTTCTTTGTTTAGTTAAAATAGCTCTTCTAAAATTATGGGGCAGCCCTTTTTCCTGAGAAAATATAGAGTAAGAAATATTTCCCTGCCTTTTCCCTCTGAGAAAAATATAGCTATCTATGGAAAATGTGCCCTCTCTCTTTTTTCCCCTCTCTTGCTCTCTCTCTCAGATAAAAGTAGCAAAGCAGATGGAAGCTCCTTCTGTGGAGAAGTGAAATCCTACACTCTTTGTACACAACCTCTGCTCATTATTAGCAGACATGCCTACATGTGGGACTCTTTGACTTAGCAAGTTGTCCTCCTCGCCCAAGGTACTTTGGGGCTTTGCTGCTAAGTGTAGCACTCCCAGGGAGCAGCTGGCATCCTGAGCTCAGGAGAAAGGCAGATTCTCAGGCCCCACACCAGACCCCTGGGAGTCAGAATCTTCACTTTAAGATGACTCTGATTTATAAGTGTCTCAGTTTTTGTGAAATGCCATTTTAGAGCATACTGTTGCTGTTGGCCTAGTAATTTCTGTAACTCCCCCAAAATCTCTATCTTGCTATTGAGACTACTTTGGGGGCAGCTGATGTGTGAGAGCTGACACTACTGGAAGCTAACAGTGTGTCACGTATAGACAGGGCAGAGGGTTAACAAGGATTCTGCAGCTATTAAGAGGTAGAGCTGGCTGGAGCTCAGGCTGGCTTCTGAGTCTACATTTCCCACCACCAGGCTGCTAAGCCAGGTGCTGGTGGGGTCCTACTGACACTTGGGATCTGGCAATTTTACAGGACTGCCCCATGGCCTGCATGATGTTTTGTGTTCCTGTTGTTGACTGGATGCCAGATACCTGCAGTATCCTGACAACCTCGGAAGATCCTTCTTCACTTCCAGGCACCTGTGGAATAGCACTGGTCACACTAGGAACTGTAGTGACTTCTAGTGTTCATGCAGTAATTCTGAGAAATTTGTTTTCTAGGACTTGCTGTTTTCTTCCAGTATTCAATGCACCCAGAAAATCCTCCAACATTTTGCATTTTATTTTATATTTCAACAGAAGGCTATAAGTTGTGAGATCTGCTCTCTACAGACTCAAAGATAAGCTTCCTCCTTTAGCCATCTGGTTGGGAATCAGCCTTTAGTATATGCAATAGCTGAGAAACGATTCAAGGCAGAAAAGATTAAGTCCAGGGTGATCCAAAAAGACCTAAATTCTCATTCTGGCTTGCAGCACTTGCTAGTTGTGAGCTTGCCAGCATGCTCTAAGCCTCTGCTCCTTTTTCTGTAGAATGGGGGCATCATTAAACAATGCCTATGGGTTGCCAGCACAGGTCCTAAAACACGACACATTAGTCACCCCCAGAAATCACCACCTCCCCTTGAGTGGTGGGGGAACAGCAAAGCTGGGCTGGAGAGCGGAGGATGTGTGGAGGGAAGGGGCAGCACGCTGGGCAGGCAGTACACCTGAGCGAAGAGCCCGGTGTCCAGAGCGAGCTGACCAAGCGAAGAAAAGGGACAGGACTCCCAAGCTAAATGAAGTGAAGGGGCCAGGCAAGAAGCTGTGAGCATATGGATGTGGATTCTCCTTGGAATTTTAAAATATCTTCAGCATGATGGCTTTCAAGTGCAGAAATGCAAACTTACAGGAGAGGTTAACAACATGAGAACATCTTCTCGTCACTGCCCATCCCAGTCATTCTCATACCACAGAACGTAGTGTTGCTATTCGTTACCAAGATCTTAACTTTCTTTAGTTTATTTATTTATTAGTACCCATTGGCTGTGCATTATGTTCCTCTTAGGAAGTAGGTATCAGTATTTATATAATTTAATTCCCTTTCTTTTACTATTCCCCTCCTTCTGCTTCTGAATCCCCTTCCCCCATATTATTATCATTATTATTATTATTATTATTATTATTAATTGTTCTTGCTTCTCACACATAGTGATTACTTTCATTGTGGGGATTTGGAGCATGACACATCTTAAATATCTTTTATTCCCCTTTTCCTGTCTCTACACTGTCTCTTGGTCCCTTCCTCATTTGTGTAAGATCTAGCTGCCTGTTTCCTTTTATCAATTTTTTGTTTTGCATTTTATTTATTTGCACTTTGGATTGCTCAAGTGAGAGAAAACGTACAGTATGTAAGCTTGTATGTATGACTTTGACTTAATATTATGTTTTCAAGCTATATCCATTTTCTTATATCTACCTCAAAGTTATCCTTCTTCATAGCTAGGTAATATTATATTATGTATAAACATCTTAATTTCTTTATCCACCCATCTGTTGATGGACATAGAGGCTGCTTCCAAGACTTAGCTATTGTGAATCATGCTGCTATAAACATTAGTATTCATGTGTGGGTACAACAGGCTATCGTTAACTCTTCTGGGAAGATACCTTGAAAGGAACTATCTATGTCAAATAAAACTTCTATTTTTAAGGCCAGCGAGACAGCTCAGTGGACTAAGCGCCTGCACTGTCAAGCGCAGGAGCCAAGGTCCCATCCCTGGTCCTGCATGCTGCACCTGCCCCACCCCTAGGGCCAGGCCTGGCGGGGCATGCCTGTGATCCCAGTGCTGGGGAGGCTGAAAACAGGAGGATCGTTGTGAATATGAGCTGCATAGTGAGACCCCATACCAAATATATAAATGAAAAAAAACATCTATTTTTAGTTCTTTGAAAAATCTCCACACTGAATTCCATAATGTTTGTACTAGTTTACGTTTCCACTAACAATGCAGAAGTGTTCTTTTTCGACCACAACCATCCCAGCATTGTTATTATTTGATTTCTTTATGATTACCATTCTTTCTAGAGTAAAATGAAATCTCTGTGTTTGAATCTGCATGTCTCTAATAGCCAACAGTTAAGGTCTTTTAAAAGCCTGAAGACAGAAATGCATGATAGTACCAAGGGCATATTTTTAATTTTTTATTTACATTCAAACCTGTGTCCTCATTTCCCATTTCATGAAATGCCTTTTATGTGCAGACTTGGGCCAAGTCACGTAGCTGATAAAACACACACAAGAAGATACTTGAGGACCAGGGAGATAGCTCATGGCATATGGGCCTGCCTAGCAAGCATAAGGTCCTGAGTTTGATCCCCGGTACCAAAAAAAGGAAAAATAAAATAAAAACAAAAAATAAACACAAAGATACTTAATTCTTCAATTTTATAAAGTCTACAACTTCAGCCTAAAAGGTCCTCAAAACACCAAGAAGCTGATGTACTGTGTTAAAAGAGCTTACTACGGCATTCATGTTTCTCCTGTTCATCTACGAAAGTCCTACACACCCAGCAGAAAAGAATAACTAGCAGATCAATTCACTGGGGCTCTGGAAACACTCCTCTTGCTACCTTCAATCACATCTGTGTGGTAATTCAGCTTTTTCGCCTATATTAATGTCATTAGCTCTCCATATATAAATAATAATGCCCATGAATTTAACTTAAATTAACTATCAGAGAAAAAACTTTGGTCCACTCTGATCTGGCCAGGATATTGAAAACAAAGAGCAGAATTATCTTTCTCAACCCTGTAAATTCAACACGACAGTATGTAACTTCTGAATTCATTAATTTCCAGGTTCACCTTCCCTCCCGCGGATGCCAGCCAACGTCTATCTTTAGTTACGACACATACACAAATACTGTAGTAATTAAAGAAACCACCCATTTCCTTCCCCTTGAGTTCCAGGAAGCCATGTTATTTCTGTAGACCAATTTGTATCTGCTGACTGCTCTCAGGAGCTCTTAAGGGCAAACTGAAATGGACCACAAGCTGTTCACTAAAGATGGCCCATAGCACATCCAGTCTGGAGTCCTTCCACAGGTCAACCACGCTAAAAAGTGTGTGTGTGTGTGTGTGTATGTGTGTGTGTCTGTCTGTCTGTCTGTCTGTCTGTGTGTCTGTGTCTGTGTGTGTCTGTGTGTCTGTGTTTAAAACACTTAGGAACTTGTTAAGTCCTGAAAGATTTAAAGCTCCACAGTCTCCTAAAAGGAACTTTTTGAAAACACTTCTCCAGTCTCCAAAGTTAGGTGGGTCTTTTACAAAGTTCCCCTCTTATTTTGGCTCCTGTAATTATCCCCTTTAATTTAATGCTGTTTATTTTTATATCTCTTCCCATCTTCCGCCATACCACGTTGTTTACAGCTGGCTAAAAGAGAAAGTTGATATATTCACATACATTCCTCATTTTAACTTTGCAGCGCAACTTTCTCCCCTATTTACTCCAGTGGGTAAATATTTGTTGGGAAGAGAGGATGTTTGGATTGCGGTTTCTTGGTTTTGGTGTTGGTTTTTTTGTTGTTGTTGTTTTGGGTTTTTTTTCCTATATTTTAGGGAGGGGTCTACAGCATGTTCAGGGTCTCACTACTAGATCGGACTTGTAGTGATCTTCCTGTTTACAGCCTCCCAAGAACTGGGATTACAGGCATATGCCGCTATGCCCAGGCTCAATCACCATCTCATCGCGCACCCTGAGGGAGGGGCTGGCACAGCAGGCCCTGGGATTGAACCCCCAACTTCTGTGCCTGCTTGCAGGTGCTTTAATCTGCTGATTTATTTGGCCGGCCCTGTTTGGGATTGTTTTTTGTTTTTTTGTTTTTTGGGTTTTTTTGTGGGTGTTTGTTTTCTGGAGTGCTCTTCCATCATGATTTTCTTCAGTCTAAACAGGAATGAATTGTCAATATAATCTCCCAGGAAACATCATATTTTCTACTCCTCGGCCTTTGGCCTTATTAACACAAAGATGGCTCTCAACCAAGAGTCACACGTGTAGCATTTCTTCATGGCAGGCCAAGAGATGGAGGCAGAGAAGGAAAGGAGGCTTACTTTCTTCTGATTTGGATCCCAGACAAATCTATGTCACCCAAAAGGGAGCCCAGGCAAGACAGGGCCCCAGACTAATTCCCTGTCTTCCAGTTTTTCCTCTATGCATGTCCCTCCTAAATACCTTCCTGGCCTGGTTAGTTTGCTAGAGAAGCTCTGAACTGCTAAAACCCCAAAGAGGACGAACGCCTTCAAAAGCTTTCTGTTACCTACATTTTCCTGCTCTCTCCTCTGCCTTCACAGAGGCTGCCCCTTACTTCCTGTCAGGTCACATCCTGCTGGAGCCCCACCCCATCCCCCCGCTTCCTGCCTCCCTCTAGCACCCCTCCTTTCCCATGACCTTAACACCCAGTTCTCCCCTGTGCTTTTCAGCATTTCGCATTATTTTGCCTGCCTCTGGCTGGCTCTTCATCCCTTCCAAACTTACCATCCCCTAGATCTGAATTCTCTTCTGGTTCTTTGCTGCCTCACCCACTCTCACCCTCCCCAGAGCCACCTTTTTTCATAAAATCGTTCAGTAACGAAGGCTAGTCTGAACTTCTTAAAATCCTGTCAGCTCTGCTTTCTTCTTTTAGATTAAGAGTGAAAATGGCCAACACATGTCACAGGATCCTGTCTTTTAAAGGCCTACCCACTTCTCACTTAATTGAGATGCTATGAAATACTATGAAACATCTGAATTGCATTGCTTATTGGATACCTTGGTTTGGGGGAACAGTCTTTATTTTGGTTTGGATTGAATTTTTTTGTTTTTCATACTTTTTTTCCCCAGAACCTAGGATTGAACTCTGGCCCTTGCGCTTCCCAGGGAAGCGCCTGTTTTTCATGCTGAGCAAGGCTGTACCTACTAGCTAGCTCCTCTAATCCCCTAAGTTAGATTAGTTTCTCAAATTATTTTTCATAATATCCTCTATTTTTGTTGAGTGCATAATCAATAAAAGCATATATATATGCACAATTTTCATAATTGGAAAAATAAATGCATACAGAATAAATGTATGGAACCACCTCCACCCACAGCCACTCTTTTTTCGAGGCCACGCCCAGCTCTCACCTGTAACTATGGCAGCAAGAGGCCCCATCAGCCTGGAGAAGCGCAGCTCTGCCCTTTGGTGGCCGTGTGGCTAACACATTGGTGGGCCTTCCTGGAACAGCTTTCAGGGTACAGTGGTGGCAGTAACGCTTGCGCTTTGACTGCAATAATGCATCTTTCTTTGATCTTTTCCACTGAAAAAGATCTCCCCTTGTGAACAGTGTCTGTATTTGTACCTTATATAGTCTAGCATCTCTGCACTCTATGGTGACAGGTTTTGACATACATGTATGAAACTGCTTCAAACAAGTAGAAGCTGGCAAAAGATTGCTTTTCTGTGCTACTTTACCAAAGCCACTAATGTGCAATGGGTGACACAATAATAAATTATTCAGCCCATAAATCTAAAGAAATTAGTTCATCATGATCAATATCCTCTAAGTGAATGGGTGTGTAGGATTCAGTTTTTATAATGCAATTAGTTCTGAAATATTCAAATTAAGGAGCACGAATAGCTTCATAAAAAGTGCCAATTCTCTTGATTTGTAAGCAAGAAAACATGCATTCTGCTGTTTTTCTAATAAAGCCCAAATTATGTTCTTTTGCCACTTTCACAAGGATTTCTATATTTTTTTCATCAAGTTATGTCTTATTGTTGTTCTTAAAAGCCTTGGTTGCTGAGAAATATTCAGTCAATGATGAAAAACCTAAGATTATTTACTGATTAATTTAAACTATGTCATCATACTAGAATGGTTTAAAGTCATGAAGTTCTCCATGTTTTTGTTTTTGTTTTTTTGGTGGAACTGGGAATTGAACTCAGGCCCTTATGCCTGCCAGGGAAGCGCTTACTGCAACGAGCCATCTCTCCAGCCCCAAGTTCTCCATGTTGAAAACTGTCCCCACCGTCCCCTGTAAACCACAGAGAAGTTTTCTAAAACTGATAAATTTTCTTACCAGCTAGAAACTACAAATTATCATTCTATTCATGTGTCTAGCCTAAGCTTTGTCATTTCCTTATTTTGTATCCTGCACTGACAAAAATATACTGCCTCCTCATCCTCAAATTCTGTGGCTGAAAAAGCAAGGTTAGCAGGCTCATTAAAAGTATATTGAAAAAAGTATATTCAGAAAAGATAAATAAAAGTGTACTCGGTGAATACTTTTTTTAATCTTTCATTTATTTGCTTATTTGGTAGAGGGTCCTGACGTGTATCTTGGACTCGTTGTGATCCTCCTGTCTCAGCGTCCCCAGCGCTGGGATTACAGGAGTGCACATCACCATGCCTGGTTGTAGGGCCTGCATGGCCCACTCAGAGTAACGGAGCCAGCACAGCATTTGGTACCAGGGATCAAGCCCAGGTCTTTGTGCTTGCCAGGCAGCTGCTTAGACTGCCGAGCTATCTTCCCAGCCCAGTGCCTGCTTTTTTTTAAGTGCAGAGTTTCACAAGCTCAACTCGTTGACATTTGGATCAGACAGTTCTCTGCTGAGGGTCTGTCCTGTGTATCAGACTCCCCCTGGGCCCTGCTCCCTAGACAGCAGCAGAGTTTTCCAGTTATCACAACCCAAGATGTTTCCAGACGTTGCCAGCCTTCCCCTTCTTGTGCCCCCTTTTCAACTGACCCAGTTGAAAACTGCTGTTTTAATCTACTGCTTCCTTTCAAAGGAGAGGGCATTTCCAAGTTATTGTTTCTATTCTCTCTTCTATTCTTCATTAACAACACCAACCAACCACTCTTCACTGAACAAACTCTACATACTAGGCAAGCACTTCACACTTAGGAGAGATCGCACTTAACGCTTAACGCCGAGTGACGAGGGAAGTGCTACTATTCGCAGGTCATGGTTTTCACAGAAGAAACACTAACAATCGCAAAAATTAAATAATTTTATAAAGATACCATTGGAGAACGGTCCCAGATCCAACTGAAACCAGAGCCATTTTCTTATCACCCCTCCCTCCCTCCAGCTCAAAATCTATAGTCAGGGGCCAGGGAGATAGCTCAGCAGCCTAAAAGGCTGCTTGGCAAGTGCAAGGTCCTGAGTTCGATCCCCAGTACTGAAAAAAATGTCTGTAGTCAGAATTCTCAAGTTTAGGCCCTAGCAACATATTTTGAGAAAATCAAACAACATCCCTAAGCCATCGTTTTCTGTCTATAATTATATCAGTTATTGTTTATATCTCATTGAGTTGGGAATATTTAATGAAATAGCATGTAAGTGTGATAAACTTACCAGTTAGAAGATATATTTTAAAGCACCTGCAAGCAGGCACAGGGGCCAAGGAATCTCTCCCCAGGCCTGCCATGCCAGCCCCGCCCCAGGGGTACGCTGAGGCAGCAATTGGGACTGGGCATGGTGGCGAGCGCCTGTAATCCCAGCTCTTGGGAGGCTATGAACAGGCGGATCACTACGAGTCCGATCTAGTAGTGAGGCCCTGAACACCCTGTAAACCCTTCCCTAAAAATTACAAAAAATGAAGATATTATTATTATTATTACATAAATAAAAGAACCTTGATTTTTCTGACTTTTTAGTTCAACAATCTAGAAAGGAAAAATGTAATTCAAACAATATTCATAAATAGCCAAAAATAACTATGTCCACTATAATAAAACCTTAGCTTCCAGTAATGACGAAAGAACTTCATTATTACATGGAACTCAGACTTAACTTCCTTTTTTTTTTTTTTTTTTTTT
>NDGN010108768.1:0-11117 GCA_002564285.1 Tympanoctomys barrerae
CTGTAAACAGGCAGATCACTACAAGTCCAATCTAGTAGTGAGACCCTGTACACCCTGTAGACCTTTCCCTAAAATTAAAAAAAAAAAAAATTAATGTTTGCTCTAGTATGTCAAAAGATGTTTTAAAATCTATAGTGTTTACTAATAGAACAAGGTAATGAGGCAAGATGGAGCAAAAGTGGAATTATTTTCAAAAGTAACCAAGGAAAGGAGCCGGTGAGATAGCTCAGCTGACTAAGCACCTGCTTAGGCAAGCACAGGGACCAGGATATGATCCCCTGTACCGCATGCAATGCTGGCCCTGCCCCAGGACATACTGAGCCTACAAATGAGTTCAGGCTTGGCAGCACATGCCTGCATACCCAGCGCTGGGGAGGCTGAAAACAGGAGTATCACTAGAGTCCGAGCTGCATAGTGAGACCTTGTACCAAATACATAAAATAAATAAATAAAGACAACCAAGTAAGGAAGCAAAACAGGAACAAAAGAAAACAGCTACAGCAACAGAAAGAAAATAAAGACAACAGATTCAATTTCAAATATATTAGTGATGACTTTAAATGTCAATAGATTAAACACTCCATTGTATAAAAAAAGCTTTATGTTTTAAAATTATAAGGTGCTTATAAAACAATTTAAGGCTGGAGAGATAGCTCAGTGGTCGAAGAACCTGGTCCGGCAAGGAGGACCCAGGTTTGATCTCTAGTACGCATGCCATGCCAGCCCTGCACCAAGCTGGCCACCAAAACCAGGCATGGTGGAGCACAGCCGTAATGAAGTGCTGGGGAGGCTGAGACAGGAGGATTACTAAGAGTATGAGCTGTGTGAGATGCTGTATCAAACATAAATAAATGGTTTTTTAAAAAATTTAAGCCAGGTATGGTGGTGCACACCTGCAATCCCAGCGCTCAGGAGGCTGAAGCAGGAGCATTGCTGTGAATTCACAGCCTGCTTGGGCTACAAAGTGAGTTCAAGGCCAGCTTTAACTGCATAGCAAAACCCTTGTCAGAAAGGCAAAAAAAAAAAAAAAAAAAAAAAAGTTTTGGATATTAGTTAATACTTTTTGAAAGAACAAAAAGGAAATACTATGAAGAAACTAGCCTAAGACTAACATAAATTTACAGACAAGGAAACTGTTAAATCATAAGTATTAAAAATATAGCTATTTCATAAAAATGAAAGGCATACTTCAGTAAGATATAATAATCCTCCATTTGAACAACACAGCCAGAATATACAAAAGAAAAAATGACAAAACTAAAGATAGATAAAAAGACAATTCTACAATTAATTAAGAGTTGGTGGATTAGCTGTGTGTAATGGCATATGCTTGTAATCCCAGGATTCTGAGAACCCGAGGGAGGAAGATTGCAGGTTCAAGTCCAACCTTAGCAACCTAGCAAAGTCCTGTCTCAAAATAAAATATAAAAAGGAAATTAGTAAAAAGGTTGAGAATGTAGCATATATTGTGAAGTCCTAGAGTTCAATGCCCAGACAGGTGGAAGGGAAAATAGAAAGAAGGAAGGGAGGGAGTGAGGGAGGAGGGAGGGACAGGCAGAGGGAAGAAGAGGAAGAAAGGAAGAAAAAAAAAAAAAAAACACTGGCAGGTTAAAAACATCTTTATCAGCAAATAAATATATAACAAAGGAAAAAAAAAAACAAATTCAGTATGGTAGATAAAAATTAAACCATATAATCAACTAAGAGCATATACTAGAAGAGAAGATGATCAAATACTTGAGCATCTGTGAGGAATACCAGTGGTATGCTGCCCAAATCCCCCTCCAGGACTGAGACACTCATTTCCCAAGCTTTAGTGTTGTGCACTAAGGACTCACAACTGAGTTCCTCTGCAAACAAGTACATCTGTAAATGGTCAGCAATAGGGTACACTGACCCAGACCTTCTGCATCAAGCTGGGATGGCCCTGAAGTGCTACTCTAGTTCCAGAATGCTCCCCTAGTGGGAATGACAGAGGCCTATTTTCCAACCACTCTGCAGTTCAGGATTTCTGCATAGTCCTGCTTCCCTCCTGCTGTTACATTATTCCCCAAAACAGTATACAATAAACACTATGCATGTAGATATCTGTTTCAGTGTCTCTTTCCTGAAAAATTCAGCTAATGTCAGTTGACACTAGAAGTGGCTCAGAAAAGAGTCAAATAAGGCGATTTTAAACCTTTGGTCTGCAAAGAGAGGCCCAACTGATGACAGCAGGCTCCCACATTAGCAGTAATGCAATTATTCAAACTTTCACTATAATGGAACAGCATACCAAATGGAGGAAATTTATCAGAAATTTATGAGAAGGTAAAATATTTCAGACATCTGAGAGAATAGTTTCAAAATATTCAATCAGGGCTGGGGATATAGCTCAGTGGCTCTATCCTGGCTACAGCACCTGCCTGGCAAGTGCAAGATACTGAGTTCAATTCCTGGTTTAAAAAAAAATCAAACTATGAAATCAATGCTTATTGGAAAATAGAGTGTCACTGGTAAACTTACAGGAAAAGTTACAAATTAAAGCTGGGAATGGTGGCAGCACACATCTGTAATCAGCATTTAAGAGACTAAAGCAGGAGTAGTGCAAGTTCATAGCCAGTTGGGGCAACTTACTAAAACTTCAAAATTTTAAGGGCTGGAGATGTAGCTCAGCATTGGAGTGCTTACCTAGCATGTAGCAGGTTCAATTCCCAACAAAAACAGAATGACTGGAGGTAATATGTGAAAGTAAAATGACCTCTTTGGTGAACATGGAGAGAGGCTCCTTTTTATAGCCAGAGAACAAGAAGGGCTCAAGATCAGCCCCAGAACTTAGTTATTAAGATAGTCTATGGACTCCCATCCCCCGCAAGAAAGTTGAATATATAGCATTAGGCCTGGCAAGCCTGCTACTGGAAGATGAGGATCCTGACTAGAAAATAACTAGACTACAGAGAGTGAACCTTTTAGAGTTTTCAATAATAGACAACCAGTTGCCATAGCAATACCACCACTGATACAGACTAAGATCAAAATACAAAAGACATATGGATCACTAAGTTTGAAAACTTTGAAACACCTAGTCACCTTTAACCTTCTGAGCCTGCAGAAGAGATCCACTCCTCTTCCACCTGAAAAAAATACAAGAGTGTCTACCTCATAAGGTACACAGATTCTCATCAGGAATTATGCCACAGTCCCTCCTGGCTAGCAGATCATGAGGATGAATGGGAGGAAGTAACGACTCAAATGAAACAAAGAAAAGGTCTTCCACTGTGCTAGAAATGATCTACATAGCCACCAAAGTGGTGGGTACACAAGTAAGTTCAATTCTTAAAATTGTATTGAGCTGGGCACTTAAGTATTCTGTATAACTTTTGTCTGTTGAACTTTAGTAAAAACTGTTTAAATACAAACAATTATTCAATTTATATTTCAAAGAAAAGTACTTTATTAGGAAACTTCCATAATACCTTGTCATACTGGTATTCATATGTTTATCTTTGTCACCATACATAGTAAGCTAAATATCACAATTATAAACTATTCTTTATTAGAAATGTTAACTGTCAAGAAATTAGTGACACTTCAAGAGAATACAGTACCAAACATGACAGTCAATTATACAATTTCCTATTTATTCTTGCACAATAAATCAGTATGCTTTACCACTTAATAGACTAAAAGTAAAGATACCACTTATAGGTTACTATGTGTCAAGCACTAGACTAAGTGCTTTCTATGCATTAGTCATGTAATTCTGATAGTAATCTTCATGTATTTCTTCAATGAACAAAACACCTATTAGATGCTACAAGAGGTTAAGTACTACCAAATCTGTCTTCCCTTCCCCACTAAAGTTCTAAAACTGTCCCCTAACAAAAGAAGCTTGTACATTAGTTTTGACATCCACTGCCAATATGGCTGACCCTACAGATAGTCCAACCCCACATCTTAGCATAAGTTGTTACTATTGTGTCTCCACCAGAACCAAAATGCTAATGTCTTATATACCAGTTGACATTCAGCAAAATATTAACCATGTGAACCTGATTAGTACATAAGATATGAGCAAGAAATGTGTTCTCCTGATAAAAAATGCCTCTCCTCCTGTCACAACACAGATACCTCAAAATGAAGCAGTCATTCTTTTTTTATGAGCAAAAGACTGATGCCAACCCTAGCCTCAACGAATACCACTGCTGAAAATCAGAAAGTAGATGGCCAACTGCTGTCTACCTCCAGATTTCTTATCATGTAAGAAAAATAAGCCCTTCTGTAATTATGTCATTGTTGTTAATTGAAACAAAATATATTCTTGACATGATGGAGAACCAAGTGAAGCCAAGTCCTTCTCTCTCCAAAGCATTAAAGAAAATAATTATTCGATAAAGGTTTGCTTTAAAACGTATATGTTCACATAAAAGTACTTATTCTAAAACCAGCCTGCTACAATATACAGTAAAATTAATAAATCTATTCTTTCATTTTTTTCATTTGATTGTTATACTGAACAAACTTGTACTTTGCTACACTGAATAAACTCATACTGACTCTTTCCTGACCTTTTAAACACAGCTTTGTAGACACTAGTCTGTAAATAATAATGTCCTTATAGCACCTTAGATGCATTAAAATTTAGAATATCATTAGAATTCACAACTATCCTGCAATATAAGGGTGGCTAGGAGTCTCAATTGTTTTCAGCTGGTAAATTACTAAATTTATTTTATTTATTTTTTTAATATGTATTTTATTACAGGGTCTTACAGGATCTCACTACATATCGGATTTGTAGGGATCCTCCTGTTTTCAGCCTCCCAAGCACTGGGATTACAGATGCACGCCACCATGCCCAGACTCATTCACCATCTCAGCGTGCCCCATGGGCAGGGCCAGCACAGCACACTGGGGATCAAATCCTGGTCGCTTTGGTCCTCTGACCTATCTGCCAGGCTTAAATCTGTTTTAATCTTCGCATTAAGACCTAAATCTAAAAAGAAAAATGTCTTCTGGTAGCAGAAGCAGTAACAGAAACTATACCTATAGATACAAAAAATTTCAGCTCAATGCTACTTTTTTTTCTTAAATGTGATACATCAATAAATATCTTCTTTGAAAATTTTAAAACCAAGTTAAAATTTCACTTAAAATATAAGTGTGTCCCTATTTTATTTACATTACAAAAATCAGTTCAAGGAAAATGGAGAGAGATTAAGATGAATATTTTTTGAGAATCCTCTAAAATAAGCATTAATATAGGTGACAGTATTCCTCTTAATCATACATATATGACAAAACAGTATGTGCACTATGGAGGACAGACAATAGGGTTGATTGTACAAATATATATTTCAAATATATATTTACTGTCTCAACAGTAGCAGGCTCTAGAATGTGCTGATTCCATGTCTCCTTAGATCTCCGAAAGACACAGGCATGTCAATTACTGCAAAGCTATTCATAAGTGTTCTGGAAACATAAAAGTTCTTTAAGAAAATGTGAATGGAGATCATGGTGGTATCTCTGAGGCCACAAAGGCTTCCTACTAACCTATTATCTTTCTGTCTTCCTCTTCTCACTTTTCACTGTCAATACCAGTATCAAACACTGAAGTCAGCATCTCAGATCCAGTCTTTTTTCTCTGAACATCTCTACTTGAATTTCTTCCTATCTGACATCATGAAACTGAATGTAGAGCTAACCCGCTTCCTCCGCAAAATGCCCCAAATTATTATCCACTTAGGCTACTAACAATACCACCATCCCCTGGCCTCTACCACAGAAACTCTCAAGTACTTTAATCTTCCTTTCGTGCCTGTTTAATAGATCCAATCAATTTTGAGGTCATATTAATAAAAGAAAACAACAGAAATAAAAGAAACAGAAAAGGTATTAAGAATCAACAAAAATACAAATACTGTTCACATACATAAAAACCTAACCCCAAAATATAAAAGAAAAAGGGGCTAAAAATAGTCAAGAGATTTTTGAAAAACACCACCAAAGTAAAGAATTTTTTCTATAAAGACTACTAAAAGTACAACTGAAGCAAGAAAAGGAATAGGAAATAGAACAAAAGCCATGACCCAACCACTAGCACATGAAAATGTTTATAGAACCTGCATTACAGATAAGTGTGTGAAGTGTGGGCTAGGTAATCAATGACTGGTACAGGGACAACTGAATTTACTTTAAATATATCAGGCACACACATACACACAAAAAAATCAAGAGATTCTCAACTTACACTGTACAGAGTAAAGAACCAAATGTTAAAAGTAAAATTATACATCTTTTTTAAGAAAACAGATAAATATTTTCATCATCTAGTAGAAATCACTGTTAATTCCTTCTACTGGTTTAGAAAAGCCAAGATTCTATTCAAATTCTAATAGAATAATCATCCTTTTCTTCCTGAGCCAATCTCCTAATGAACAGTGAAGATTGTGAACAAAAGAATATATTCCTATAGAAGAGTACTAAAATGCTAAATTTCTAACTCCAGTAGTAATTACTTGATTACAACCACTTGTAAAACTTAAGAGAGCAAAAAATAATGTGGGCCAGAGTGAGTGAGATTTTTAAAAAGTCCAATTTACAAGGGGCTATAGAAAACATACAGTACCTCTACTTAGAGAACCTCATCCTCTTTGCAAGATCTGATTAATTCTGTTCAACTTTATTCAGAATAACTATATTTTTATACTAGCACCATAAAACAGTAAAAAAAAAAAAAAAAAAAAACCTGTAAAGAATACTAGTGGCATAAAAACTTCACTACCCCACCAGTTTGGGTTTGTTTTTTTCCTGGGCAAGAAAAGTATCACATATGTAAACTTAAGAAAATTGGGTCATGCTGAAATTTAGAGAGGTGTCTGAAAATTCATTATGCTTGTTACAACTCACTGAAAACTAGCAAAACATTTCCCGGATGAATACCCTAAAATGGACAAAATGACAGATTTTCACAATGGATTTGCATGGCAACTCTCATAGTGCAGGAGTTAGCGTAGGACTGGAAATTTTACATACTGTCAGCAATAAGAGACAAATGCTAAAGTAATATTTTCATCAGGAAACAGCACTTGAAGTCTTCACTTTCATATGAAATGCAAGTACACTGAAAATGAAATGACTAAGAGTAAAAGAAAGAATATTCAAGGTATTGCATTCTTAAATCAACATGTTTATAAAGTAATATGTACTAAATAAACACAAATAACCCATTTTCTAAGCACTGAAATCTAGAGATTTCTAACTTTTAAATCAACATAAAAACTCTATTAGAATCTAACAATTTCTTGAGACCAAGTAAATCCTATTTTAATTCTAATAGTTAAAATTTATAATTCTTTAAAGTTTATCACTGGAAGTTAGTAGCTATTCTGAGCATAATACTAAATTTAATGCTGTCCTAGAAAAAATAACTTTAATCTATTGGTCTCAAAAGAACTAATATTTCTGCAACATAATATTCACTCCTTCATTTTAAAAGCCTTTAATGTTAATCCGAATGTTTAAAGAGGCCTAGGGGTCATGTGATACTTGTTCCCAGGCTAAGAATCTATATACAAATTACTCCCTGGAAAGAATTTTCAACCAAAACTTATAAATACCAAAAGAAGAATTAATAATAGAAAGTCTGGCCCAACTTCTATAATCTAATCAGCAGTATCCTACCAGTTACAATTCACACTATTCAGAGTAACTAGGAATTCATACTACCAAAATCAATCAAAAATAGTTTTGAAATAACATTTAATTTCAAATAACATTCTTATCCACTTTCTTCCTACAAGATGCTACAGGCTGAAGTAAAATATTATTTCAGCCTTTGTTTCAAAATAATATGCCACATATGTGCTGAACTACATTTTAACATTGATGTCTTTCCTGAGCATATTATTAACAGGACTTTGAAGCCTCCAGGGAGTAATAATTTCACTAAGATATTCACTGGCATATAAATACTACTCATAACCTATAAATTATCATTTTTCTTTTTCCTCAAACATTTGGTTCAAGGTAGTAAAAGATTTCACTCTGAAGACTGGTTCTACCAGATAAAAACAACGAAGCACCACTTCTCTGAGCATCAGTTTTTATTTTTGAAAATGGAGCTAATGACATTGTCCTGACCTACTTCATGAAGCAGATATTACTGATACGAATTACAGCAGTGCTTCATTATTTCTGAAAACAGAATTTAAGCATATTACCATACTATTTCATGTAAATTATTTGAAAAATAAATATTCTTTCAGTATTTTATCCTTTCTATATTATTACTAATATTAGGACAGCCAAATGTCTCCAGTTCACCAGTATATCCTCATGAAGTATACTAGACTACACAGCCTATCTTTGGCCCTGAGCTGTTTCTATAGCTAGTGACATAGGTCAGGGTAAACACTGTGTGACTTCAGTACAACTTTACACTCATATAAAAGGTGAAAGGTTTGTTTGCTGCTTGCTATAAGATTTTTAATATTTTAATATGTACTCACTGATTGGTAGGGCCTTAGGAAACTAAAATTGAAAGGACAACTAATTTCATTGGATCAGCAACCAACCAATAGCCAAAAGGAATGAGTTCTTTCTTTTTAATAAACTCTGATATGCAATTATATATATATATGTATATATATATGCATTATACATGTTTAAATTTCCCTGTACGTGACCTTACTGAAGTAAAGAGACTGCCATTCTTCTGCCTCTGTTCCCTTTCATTCGATGCTATTCCCTCAACAATAGTTAATACTTAAACAGCTACTATACAATGTGCAGAAAAACACGGTAGCTCAAGCTGAGTGAAGAAGGTTCGACAACTCATCAAACTCTACAATGTAGTTTGCTAAGTCTACTCCTGGGTGATACTTCACAGTTCACATAACTGTGCAGTCTCAATTTTTAAGAATACAAGAAAAACATACACAAATTAATTTACATTTCAGTGCATGTTGCTTGCAGGTATACTTTGTCCTTTTCATTAGTGTGAGAAACATTTTAGGATATTTTTAATGTTCAACTAAGTTTCAGCACAGGTAAAGCTCATGTAAAAGACAAGAAAAACAAGCTGAACTACATTTTTGTTCCAAGTGCTGAATCAAATCTATTTCTACAACCGACAGACATCATATGGTCAAAAAAAAAAAGAAAAAGAAACAAAAAAAAGTTTTCAAATCTGTTTGAGGCTATACTCTTACCCTAAAATAAGAACCTGAAAGAGTAAATAAAATCTGAAAGGAATAGATACAGTAAAATGGAAAGAAACTGAAATAAGGAATAAACAATAAAGATGAGGGGAAGGAAAAAAGATAGGGAAAAAAAAGGGGGAAAACCATGCAAGTATATATTTGGGACAGCCGAGATGATTGTAGTACTCATTTTCATCAGTTTTTTGAAAGTAGCAGTTAATATTTAAAATGTTCACACTGACTAACTCTATATGCTATTAGCTACATTCTGAACAACTATATCAAAGATAACAAAGTACAACACAGAAACCATGGTTGAATACCTCTCATCTTGTTCTTCTGTGTATCATTTCTAATGTCTTATCAATTAATATTCTCTGTAAAATAACTTTAAAAAATATAAAGGACAAGAGAAAAAATGAAAGTTTATGGAAAGCAATCATTAATATTAAATTTGATCAATTTTGTATACCTATACCTATTAATCTTAACAGATTTGATGATGAAATTATGTAATATAACAACTACTGTTAATTTTTTTGTTTTGAAACTCTACCATTTATACTGTCACTTGTTACTGTTTTTGTCTTTGTTTCTGCCACTGTTTAACTCTTTAAAATAAAATTGAAAAATTGAAGGAAAAATAATCTATTAGAACCTTAAGGAAAAGGGAAATCAGTATTTTCCAAGAAAAGAAACAAAATTTAACAATGTTAGTTTAAAGTTTTAATGAGGAGTTCATGAGTAAGGCAAGGCAAAATCGTTTCTTCTAAGAAAATAAAATTAGCATAAGGAAGATAATTAGCAGTCATTTGAGTACATTTAATGCAGCAACAGACACAGGATAAAAATAAAATTGAAATGATTTGGAAGAATTCCTGATATATAGTTTAAATTTAGCTTAAATCCAGAAGGGAAGCAAATCAGTATCAGTACAGCTCAAATCTTTTGATTTAATAGGCTTTTTTCAGCTTTCAAGAATGTCAAAACTTTTTTCTTATACATTTTCAGATTTGTCTTTCCTCAATTTCACTGACATGGATTTCTTCATTGATACCAATTAAGTTCAGGCCTTTAATCTATCTGAATATTTGTATATTTATATCTTTAACACATTATTTATTAAGGGCCAATGTATTCCAGGCATTCCACTAGGCACCTGTATAAACTAACAGTCTCTGTCCTCATGAGGCCTGCAATCTAGTTACAAAGACTAATCTGACTGGTAATAACAAATGTGGGAAATTCTACAAATGAAAAATTTAAGTGTACTAGGGGAACATAGGACAAACTTCAGGAGAAAGCAGTAAGTTTTCCAAAGAACTCTTTCTAAGAAATGAATTTACCTGATACCTTCAGCATGAGTGAAGTTCATTGGCTAAGAGAAAAAGAGAATCTAGAAAGCTAGGCATAGTGCCTGAGGCCTATAATCCCAGCACTCAGGAGGAGGCTGAGAGTTCAAAATCAGCCTGGGTTATGAAGTTAGCTCAAGGCCAGCCTGAACTGCATAGTGAAACTCTGTCTCAAAAAGATGAGAGACAGGGAGAACAGAAGGAAAAAGGGTAAGAGTGGGAGACGAGGAAGGGGAGGGAAGAAAGGAAAGAGGAGGGAATTGGGGGCAAGGGGAGGGGAGGGGAGGGGGAGGAAGAAAAGGAGGGAAGGCTAGGGGGAGGGGAGGGAAAGAAGGGAAAAAGGGAAGAGGAAGAAGGGGTGAGGAGTGAGGGGTTCAGTGAAGGGAGAGAGGAGGAGGGAAGAAAATCAGAATGAGAAGAAAAGGAGAGAGAAAGAGAATGAAGGGAAGGAAATAATAGCACTGTCATTCTTCATATTCAATACAGTCAAATTATATATATATATTTATATATATTAAAATATAATATATATATTTTATATATTCTTAAACATATATATTTAATGTATGTATATATATAT
>NDGN010109374.1:0-11839 GCA_002564285.1 Tympanoctomys barrerae
AGAGAAAGAAAGAAAGAAAGAAAGAAAGAAAGAAAGAAAGAAAGAAAGAAAGAAAATAAATGACTTAAAACAATGCAAATACACTTTCTGCAGCTCTGGATGCTGGAAGTCTGTGTTGACCTTAAATCAAATGGTGGGATCTAACCTTGTCTTCTAATCTCAAGATAATCACCTCAGCCAAGTCTCTATTGTGATAAAACGTAACCTACTTACATGTTCTGGGGAAGTTGAGGGGGAGTGCATTCTGCCTACAACAAGGGCACAATAACCAAATTAATTATTCAATAAAAATACTTTTGCACACCAGCCTCTGTATGGCTTAATTATAAAACAAAAATAGAACACAATGTCACTATCTGTAATGTGACCTTTTCAAACTAATATATTTAAAGCTATATTTCAGAAAACTTTTAAAAACTTACCAACAAATTTTAACATGCATGAATTTCTGAGTATCTAGTCTCATATAAAAATATCTAGGCATTTCAAATACAGTTAGGATAAAATTTCAGAACAGTTTTAACTGATTCTCTAATTAATTAGCTCCAACCAAAAGTTAACACTGCACTACATTCTTTAAAAATGGAATGTATTTTTCCACTGTTCTTCAGATAGTCCTGTACCCAATGACTAGAATATAAATAATTTTAACATTTATTGAAAAAAATGAATAATGCTATTTTAAAATATAGACATATAGAAATAAAAACATAACCATTTTTATAAAAACTCACTCTTATTTTATATTTTTAGAATTTTAAAGCACAATACTATGGCTTAAACGAAATGTTTAATGAAGACTTGATATTCCATAAGTTTTTAAAAACTTTAAATATAGACAAGTTTATATGCCACTAATTGTTTAAAAAATTCCAAATAAAATGAGACTATCATATGAATGGATAATTTTCAAACAAAAATGACACATATTATTCTTACCTCAAATTAACTAAAAGCGCTCCTGACCTAGAAGCTAACCTAGAAGCAGTTTTTGGTTTCTTTGTTTGTTTGTTTGTTTCATGTATTTAGTACAGGATCTACAGGGTCTCACTACACAGATCAGACTAGTTATGATCCTGTTTTCAGCCTCCCAAGCACTGGGGTTACAGGTGGGAGCCACCACACCCAGTCTCATTAGCCTTCTCAGCATGCCCTGGGGGCAGAGCCAACACAGCAAGCAGGAGATTGAACCCTGGCCACTGCATCTGACTAAGCAGGCGCTGTAGTTCACTGAGCTATCTCACTGGCCCTGAAACACAGTTTAAATAAGATTCTAATCAAATGATGTCTCTACAAACACTGTAAATTTGTAAAAAGTAGTAGCAATGGTGTAAAGTATTATTTTGGTTGATAATTTATATACATAAAGTATTGTGTTAAAATGATACATTCAAAACTTTTTATAAAACATTTGATTTTTAAATATTTAGATGCATCAACAAATATTTTTTGGATGTTTGTATCTGGTAATCTCAACAACTAATTTGAAGACAACAACATGTAATATAACAACCATTTCTGAGTGCTTATCTTGTTTAGTGAAATTCTGTATCATTTTTATTTTTTACTAGGTTTTATTCTCTTTAACAAATTTGACAAATAATAAAATAAAATTGGAATTGCTTTTTATCCAGGAATCAACAGCATTTTAGCAAAGGACCTATACATTTATAGCACTTAAATTTCATCCTTGGTGAAGGAATTAAGAAGTAAAATTCACAGTTGTATTTAATTTTTAATAATTTTATCTATAATCTTGTTTAATCTCAGAACTTTTATGAAGGGGCATTTTGTTTCACAATCGGTTTAAATAAAATAAAGGTATTTAAATAAAATAATTATCCTCCTACAGAAGTTCACATACAGCCAGTATACACTGTTCAATCCAACCTCCTTTTATCCACCTTCCCTCCTATCCTGGTATTCCAAACTGTAGTACTTAATATTCTATAGTCAGATAAGATTTAGTTTCAACATATGGAAAAGATCAGTCAGTGTTTAGTTTTTACAATTATGGTTTATTTTAATTAGCATAATGTCTCCAGTTGTATCCATTTTGCTGCTCTTAAGAGGATTTCATTCATTTTCATGACTAATATTCTATTGAAATCCTCAAATATTTTCTCAAAATTATAAGTCATGAAAATAATATACCCTAAAATGCGTAAGAAAAATTCAGCACAATTCCTTTTATTTTTTTTTTTTTATTTTTTGGAAATGGACTAAAAAGAAGGCACAATGTGGTTGTAGAGATAAAAGAGTATCTGAAAAGTGCCAGGAAAGACACAACATATTCTGAGGCCCAGAGATTCACTTACTATGTGCAGATGGATGACAAAGGACTTTTAAAATAAGTAAAAAATATTAATATCCTAATAGAAAAAAGTGGCCTTGCCAAGCATGGTGGTGCATGCCTGTAACCCCAGCTGCTGGGGAGTTTGAGGCAAGCATGGGCTACATAGTAAGACGTCACTTCAGAAAACAAAAACAAATCAAAACAAAATAAAACAAAAGAATGAATAGTCTTATGATAATTTTGCATTAAAATTAGCAATGGCTTCCTAAGGTTTATGGCAATTTTTATGTTTTTTATGTATTTATTGCTTCTATGTGTTTCACTAGGAAAGTGTGCACTTTACAAGGAGAAATAAGCAATCTTGAACTTTTGATTAAAATATATTTTGTGCTTAATTTGTTTGCAAAAAATAAAATCTTAGTTCCATTACATTGTCTAAATGGAATAATTAGAAAATGGTATAGATAAAAATAGCACTTGCTATATTTTATGTGAACTTGAAATAACCGTTCACTTAAGAAAACAATTTAGCTCAACCTATTTTTATCCATTTTGCTTAGAAATCCTTTGCACATAATTATAAATTATCAAAAGAGCGTATTTTATTATTGATCATATCTTAAAAACCTATAGTCAAAAACATTTATCAGTTTACCTTCAATGAATAAGTTTCATTTATAACCTATAAGGATTTGAGTTTTAGTATAATACAATCTTGCATATTTACAACTATCATAAAAATAAGCTGTTATGTGCTTATACTCAGTGATACATTTTCTTGAATGATACAGAATCTTTCTTCAGTAAAAGGAATAAATTACATTTAAGTTTAGGAGTTACATTCAGGCCTGTATTAATATAGATAAATAATAGAAATGGAACTCTTTACTATAGTATATTGATGACAAAGTTAAATGAAGTATATTTGAAAAGCATCATGAGACATCAAATTGTACTCCTATAATTTGCGTTTAGTTTCCTAACTATTCTGATTGACCTGAATGAAAATAAAGTTCAATCATTTTACCACCTCACAGTAGATTATTGTTAAACTACTATCATCTTTCAGGTGATTCATGAATATCTTTATACTAATTAAAAACTACTTAAAATAATTCAAGAAATATAGCATAATTTCATTACTGATAATAATCCTGATCCCTTTTCAATGCATCAAATCATCTTTAACTCTCATTACTCAGTGTTCTGTCATGACTTCAGAGGCAGTATATTACAATCTAACAGGTTGTCATCAGCACAGAATTTAAGGCAGTGAGAACACTGGACAATCGATATGGAATAATTAGTTCCAACCTCTTCAACTAAATTTAGTAAACAGTTTCAGAGATCTGGACAGATGTCAACTCAGAAATAAGATACGTACAAATATAACAAAATAATTCATATTATTTGAGTGTTTACTATTAGTCAGGCTTTAGGCTCAAAGCTATACATGCACTATCGTGTTTAACTTCCACATGTAACTTTAGCAGATGTACACCTTTTTATGAAATGACCTTAATGCTTCGAGAGTTTAATAAATTACTAGATACATGACTAAGTGGAAAAGACACATTATAAAGGTTCCTGCTTTTACACACTACTTTGAATAATTAAAAAAATGAAAGCAGTTCCTGCATGGCTTGAGAGAATAAGCCTGAATAGCGAAATCAACTAGGTTTCCTGTGGTTAGCAGCTTTTAAGGGCTGCACTGAGTCCTCTCCCACAAATGATGTGTTTATTCATTCCCGTCTCTTGAATAAATTGCTTCTAATCAATAGTATGTAGCAATGTTGAGAAGATGTCACTCATGTGACTGAGTTATAAAGGTTGTTACTGAATATTTGTAGTGGAATCTCTCTGTTGCCTTCTCGTCCTGCTCTCAATAATGAAGGGGTCCTACTGGACAAGGGACATTCAGCACTGAGGAGAGCAAGCTATGGTCAACAGCCAATAAGGAACTAAAGGCTCTGATTCAATAGAGCTTGACTCACTGGATTCTGTCACCATCTGCCTAGTCATGTGGGAAACAGAACCTTTCCAGGTGGAGATCTCAGCTAAGATGCTGGTCTGACTCACACGCTGGTAACAACCTTAAGAGATAACCAAAAGTAGCACCTGCATCCCTACATCACAAAACCATGAAATGAAAATGTATTCTGATTTAAGTCACTAGACCTTTACATAATTTGTAATAGACAACTGGTAACAAATTCTATCTCGATGAAGTCAAACTATGCCTAATCTGACTAGCTACACAGAGCAGCAAGCTCAATTCCTGAAACACACAAACAATTCCTTAGCATTAATTGACTAAGAGCATATGAATAAAGGTTAGTAATATTCCACATCATTTTGAACTTTAGATTTTAGGATTATGGCAGGCAGAATATAAAGCTATTTTTTAACCACAGTCCTACCAACTTCATTAGAATAAAAGATACTACACACTAAAATAACCTAAATTCAGTAACAAATTCGCATCGCTCTACTAAGGGATGTTGCACATATAACATCACTCATTGTGTAAGTGTTGGTTTTGATAAATTTTAACAGTACAAAACCAGTTAGCCGCCACCATAATTGGAGACAAAAAGCATTTTATCTCCTGAAAAGGCTTGTTTAAGCTTCTCACAGCCTCTTCCCATTTCCTTCAGGCCAATCCACTTTCTCTCACAACATTCTTACACTCTGCAGCATTTCTTACAAAAGATCTGTTTTTAAATGTTCAATTTGTGCTGCAAATGCATGTATGTATGAAGGTGCCAGTTCATCCAAAAGCAACTGTGATGAATTCAAAATGTTTTATTTTATTCCCATTTTTATATGAAATCTCTTACATGGATATCATCTAAAAATAAAGAATTTATGTATAATTAATTGACAAAATAGTTCTAATTTTTTGTAAATGATTTTTTGGATTGACCTGACAAAAAGCACACTTTCTAAAACTTCCTCAATAATCCTCATGATTTATTCAGATTATTTTTTCCTCTGAGCAGTGAGAAAAATATAAGAAATTTATTGGGCTATATTTAACTATCTGCAATGGCTAACTGTCAGCATGTTTTATATTTAAAAAACTGGAAAAAAAGTAGAGACAATAGTGGAGAAGAAAATGATTTTTTTCTATAAAATAAGAATTCCAGATTTTGCTATAGCTTGGCACTTTGAAATTTGATTCTTGCTGATTAAATTTTCAACTTGCAGACAATCAGCCTGCTTTCAAAGTCTTGTACTTATATTTGCATGTAAGGAGAAGGCAATCTTCCAATAAAAATGCTATGGCCATTTCCTTGATGTAAGGGTTGATGACAGGTGGGCGAATAGCATTGACAACTACACAACGTAAGTATGTGACTTGGCAGGATTCACTGTTCACCCAGAACAGCAGCAGCATCTAACTTTTAATTCCTGTAACTTTATTTAACAAACATATATATTGAATTCTCACAATGAGCTAGAAAGTGCTAGCCTAAGATCTTTTTCATTTACTTAATAAATAAAGGCTAATGGATACTATCCCAAGTACAATAGTCAATTGAACTGGACAGACTTTAATACCCCCGCCACATCAAAATTCCACTTTATTTTGTTAATCTTAAATTTTGACTAAATCTTAGAGTACATTACTATCTAATCCAACTTACTGAAACCTCACGATAACATGTACAGCTGAACAATCAGCAGACAGAACAATACCTTTGAAATAAGAATACCCTATATGCAAACTGGGGTTTGATTTCTACTAGGTTAATGTGATGATCATAGAAAACATAACTTCTATTTTCACTGTTTATTCATAGGTCAGCAGCTGTTTTAAATGTAATCATATGTGACATAGGACTTTTCATGTTATTGTGACTAATTCAGTCAAATCCCTAATATTAAGAATAAGAGAAAAGATCCAGAAAGAAGTAGGTAGGTACGTTTTTCAGGATTTCCTAACAAGAAGTCAAACTAGCATCTCATCTGGCTGGTCAAAGGCAAAATTATGGAGTATACTGAAACAAATGTCCAAAAGAAGGGAAGGGGTTTTCACCTTCCTCTTCCCTCTCACAGATGCTCTAGATATATAAGCCTCAGGTGGCTCCCAGAACTACAGAAGTCAACAGGCCATTCTCCACATGACCATTATGATCAGAAGATTGAACCACATGACATATGGTCTGTAAAGTATGGAGACACATGTGAACATTGAAAAACATGATGCTCTTCCCTTGTGCAGATATTAGATGGCATGTTGTTAGCTGAAGATTCAGTGAGCATATAACAAGGATAAAAGACATAGGAGAGTAGGTCTATATTCTCTTCCTGGCATGACACAAATGCCTGATGTCCTGTGGGCTCAGGAAGGAATCTACTACTACAGAAAGCAATCTACTACCTTTGTGAGATTCTACTGAAAAGAACTACTATCCCATATGAAGGAGGTTCTCCAACTGCCTTCTTGGGGGGTGATGAGGGAGGGACAGTACTCTAAAGCCTACAAACACACCCCATATGCAGCGAGCTCCTACCAAACGTTAAGGTATCGATAATTGACAGACACTGGAAAAGTACAGTTTCATTGAAACATTACTCTGCAGTGCAGAGCTTAGACTGGAAATCAGACCCAAATGGCTGGAAGAGGAATTACTTTGAACTTTTCTTGAGTTAACATTTTGGAAAATTAAAGCAAAAAATAAGTTTTAGCCTCTATATTACATTGTGCTTATAACTGGAGGTTTGAACATTTATAGTGTGTACCTAAGATTTGACAAATTGTACATTGGATAAGATTCCTAAAAGGAAAATTAAAGTGCTCTTGATCTTTCAATAAGATCATTACATAAACATTACAGAAAATGCACAGTAAGAGCCTAACATAGTACCTGGCACATAGAAAACAATTTTAACAAATGTGAGTTATCGCTATTTTCCTATTTCTGACACTTTTAGTTACTTAATTAAATATATTACCTCTAATCCTTCCAATAAACCTATAAAGTTTCAAATATATGTATTTTATAGAAACAAAAAAAAGAAATAAAAATTTTAAAAATACCCTGTAACCTCAGTTTAATGAAAACAATAAATTAATAATACCAATGATATAAAATGTATATATATGAATATATAAATGTGAATATATATATATATATATTTTTTCCCTAAAAGGGTCTACAGGCTTTTCAGGGTCTCATTACCAGATCGGACTTGGTGATCCACCTGTTTACAGCTTCCCAAGAGCTGGATTACAGGTGTGTGCCACTATGCCAAATCTCAAATGCCATCTCAGTATGCCCCAGGGGTTTGGGCCTGCATGGCAGGTCCAGGGATCAAATCCTGGCCCCTGTACCTGCTTGAAGGTGCTTTAATCTGCTGAGCTATTTGGCTGGCCCTAGAATATCTAAAATGAAAATAGTACAGCATGTAGTTTGAAGACAATTCAGACCATACTTAGGCTTTCTCAGAGGATCTTGTTAACAGGATATAGTGGTTGATACATTGTGTCAACTTGAGTTTAGAAATTTAATTAAGTTACTCAGAAGATAGCCAGGGTTCTTGCTTTGTAAACATCCTCATCTCGTGCAAGAGGATGGCATGGGCATTGTATAGTTCTACACCCCCTCCCTAAGGTGTGGAAGCCCCTCAATATGGCATGGACGGCCTTCCCTAGAGTGAGTCAGCATTTAAAGGATATAGAAAAGGGAACGGGAGGAAGATGGAGAGTGTCACTTACTCAGAAGAGCTTGGTCTTACATCAGCATGGGAGAGAGGCTTACTATAAGCCACAGGTGATTCCCCTCCCTTTGCTCTCCCCTGTTTTCTGCATACAGGAATGGCTGCTCTTTACTATGTGCTGGTCTGCCTTGGTACCAGTGGAGTATGGACAGAAACCTCCATGAACTGTAAGCTAAGTTAATCTTTCCTTCTTCAATTTTGGGTGTTGGACATTTTGTCCCAGCAACAAGTGAAAAATTACGGAGACATGGGAACATATTGTTCAGGAGAAACAGTGGGTCAATACTCCAGATGATAGGCTCTACAAGAGGCTTAGAACTGTTGGAGTGAGGATGCAAAGTGATACAATACAAATACTTAAAATTCTTCTTAGTAGTGTTCCTTGAAAAGAATGGGAACTGAGGAATGAATTTCAGAAACAAAGTGTTGAGGTCAGATTACAGTTCACTCCAAGGATTCAAAAGTGTAGAAGTCTGATAGTTTTCAATTGCTCAACCAGATAATTCTCTAAATTCTTTGATTTCCAGAATTCTCATCAGTAATTCCTTTAGTTCTCATACTTTTACATGGAATGAAGTAGCACATATGCTGAGAAACTATATTGAAATGCTAAATGGAAAATGTCAAGGTCAAATCTCCTTGAATTTTGTTAAAATTGACCATCTAATACCACCAAACAAAAATTTCCACTGTACTTTGATGCATTTTAGGAATCAAATCAATTTTACAAATATTTTTGTAACTGTCTAAAAATCTAGAGTTGGGTTTTAAATTTTCTATTTCCAACATGAATTGTAGCAAAAAAGTAGAAAAATATGGTAGAAAAGTTAGGATAGATAAGGGCAAAAGCTAATGATGGAGGCTTCACTTGAAGTTCCCAGAGTGGCACCAGTAATTACAGGTTTGGCGCTTGTGGCAATTATAGCAGATTCTCAAGTGTAGTGTTTCTCTTGCGTTTATAATTCTGCAGTGATTAAGTGACCTCATCCAAGTATCAGAAAAGACCCAGCTCTGACAGGATCTCCCTCTTATCTAAGTGGATGCTTGTATCACTTTTTATGAGTGCCATGTAAAAGAAAAATAGGGTGTATCATGAGGTGAAATATAATAATGGATCTTGCAAAGTGGTAGAATGACCTACAGAAAAGTTTAGCCTCTTGGTCCTTGCATCAATTGCTGATCATGCCCTTCTAAATAAAAAGCACAAAAGAAATGGCCTATAAAGTTAGATGATAAAAACTAGTGGTCAAACTCAGGACTTCTCACAGATCATTTTAAGGTGTGTGGTGTGTGGTGTGTGGTGTGTGGTGTGGGGTGTGTGGGAAGCCTGAGATTTCCCTTACACTGAAGGTTACCTCAGACAGGTGTAGCTAGGAAGCCTTCAGAGGCCAGGGAACTTTTGGAACCTCAAGAACTGTTCTGACAAGTTTGGAGACAAAAGGAGTCAATCCTGAAAAAAGATATATGGAAATTGCAGGAAAAATTTACAAAGAATAAAGAGAGAAGGTTTGAAACTACCTGTAACAACTAGCTATTCTTTTTTTAAACCAAAGATGTGACCCCCCTCTTCTTCACATGACTCATGAAGCCAGATAGAATCTCTTTAGTACAGAGCACCTAAAATATATGGACAAAGAATAATAGTCCTTGTTCTTTCTTTCTAAATATGTTCCTCACATATTAGATGAAAAACAGGGTCTAAGTTTCTCATCTATTAATTTTTTTCATATGAACAGATTTTTAAAGAACTTTTTCAAAATACAATGTGCTATAACTGAAATGTGACTTATTTCAAAACTCATTTATATACTATAGATCTTACAAGCTGACTGAATTTGACTTTTTGTTCAGCATTGTTATGGCTTATGTCTAGATGTCCCCTCAAACCTTCACACAGTCATAGGGTTTTCTTGGTGGTGGCTCAGTCTAGAGTGCTTGATTTGCAGTGCAATGCTAGGATTAAGGGTGCTTAAGGCATGGATGGGTGACAGTGCATCAATCCACCAATTAGACTGCTTTTGTACTTCCCTAATCCCAATAGGCTGGATACACTGTAAGAGACACAAAGAGGTTTGTCTCTCTCCCTATTGTTGTGTTTTCTTTCTTTTGCCTCCATGAATGGCTGTCCCACTCCCACGTGCCACTCTTCCTTGGGCCAGACAATTATGGACTGAAACCTCTACAAACTGTGAGCTAAATAAACCTTTCACTTTTTAACTTTGGGTGTTGGGTAGTTTGTCTCAGCAATGAAAGAAAAGATACTAAGACATATGCTATATCAGCAAGGTTTTTATTCTTTAGAAGTTTAGATATTTAAGATTAATTTAATGTAACAATCAAATTTGCTTCTTGTCCTTAGAAAAACAATCTTAATGACCTTTTAATCAGGCTTGAAATTACATATATACATTCAAAATACTCTTATACTGCACACTTAGAGACACTAACAAATATATTTGGTTTTTGCTTGTTTCTTTTCATGTACATGAGAAAAGAAGCTGTGGAAGTGGAGCTAATAATGAAATATGTATTTAACAGCAGAATAAGACGACACTTATTATTGTTGTATGCCAACAGCTAAACAAACATTGCAAGTATTGATGTGGAGAATTTGGTGCATAAATAGGAAGTAGAGATACAGAAAAGTCTTTAATAATAATAATTATATTTTGACTCAATAGCTTTTGACTCTGGTTGGCACCAATTCCTAATTTCAAGCTCCACTAAATTGTGAAACTAACATAATAACCACTCCACTATAACACCTTCAGTACTTAGTTTAATATCTAACAAGGATAGGTATTAATATCTATCTGGACATACCAGTGCCAGGGAATATAACCCATAGGTAATAGGTATCAGAGAATCTCACAGAAAAGATGAAGTAAGGAGAAAGAAAGATAAGACTTACAGTTAGGTTTTTATATGGTACTTTATGTAATGAAATAATTTCATTGCACCCATATAACATGGGGCAAATGCACCTATGAAATGAAAGAAATAGAAAAAACCTCTCTGAAGTATAATGGTCCTTGAAATGTGTATTAGGCTTCACCCAGAGTTCAAATAATATCTGTAATAGAAACAATATTATGCTTTCATGAAAATGCATTTGTCGTTGATTAAAATAGAGTCCTATGATAAAAATCCTGTGGTACATGCTCTATAGGTGTTACAGTAACATGATAAATGAAAATTGTAATTTGTTTCAGGTTCATATAGAGGGCACAATATAATCATAATGCTGATAGCTTGCATTTGTAAAGGATTTTAGTTTTCAAAGTACTTTCATATTCATCATTTCTTCTGATCATTACAACTGCCATAACTAGGTAAGGCAAGAATTACCATCCCTGTTTTAGAGCAAGGGGAACTTTCTTTCTTCCTCAAATAGGTAATTTTACATTTAAAGTGACTGTGTAACATCTCACTCTTCATGATATAAATGAAATCATAAAATATTTTTATAAAAATATAAAATGAGACAGTGATGATTTAATAAAATTTACAATGTATAGATTTCCTAGAAAACCTGGGTGCAATTACGGAGACTAAGACCTTGTGAATAACTGGATGCATTTGATATGGTAAGAAAAACAAGGCCATTATTTTAAGTAGCTTCCTTGTTCCCTGAGACATTTATTTTCATGTAGTTTTCTGGCTATCACTCTTAAATTTATATGTAGAAATCAACCTTCATACTTCAATTTTTCAGTACATATTTTTAGGTTTTTTTTTTTTTTTTTTTTTCGGAACGGGGATTGAACTCAGGCCCTTGCGCTTGCCAGGGAAGCACTTATTCCACTGAGCCATCTC
>NDGN010109391.1:0-12220 GCA_002564285.1 Tympanoctomys barrerae
GGAATATTTTGCTGAATTCATGCACCTACAATATTTAAATGACAATGGAATACCCTTCTTTGATAAAACTGAACAAAAAATGGGGATACAAATGAATGACCATTTTGTATCTGTATATTCAAAATAGGATTGATACACAGCTACATTCTCTTAATTCAATGAATAAAAAGATCTGTTCTAATAAAAAAAGAAATCTTTCCAAAGTGGGAAGATTTTCATCCTTCTTGTGGCAGTTAAGACAGTAAAACAGTAATTTGAGGCCTTTGTAATCAGATTTCTTCTTGGCTCATGATGTTCTGTGTTGGTCAGTGTCCTCCACATCCATGAACATAAAGAATGCAAACACAATGATTATCTCCAATCACTGTTTGACAAAGACATACTTGATTGATTTAGATTATAACAAAAGTTCTTTACTGAATTAACAACTGTTATTACTTTCCAGGTTGACAAATTACATAAACAGCCTGGATTGGAGAAGTAACTTCATTAATGATGTGAGCAACAGTTAGTTAAATAAAATCTTAACCATTGCTTGAGATTCAATATATTTATGAAAACAGATATATTTATGAAAACAAAATGCATATCTCAAAGCTATTTAGTAAGTTTAGAAGGAAACAAGTGATAGATTGAAGTTAATATAGTCTGTTATTATTGAAAATACAGCATGATGAAATATTGGAACTGTCTATATATCAATCAAAAGATGAATGGAGGGGCCAGGGAGATGGCTCAGTAGAATAAGTGCTTCTCTGGCAAGCACATGGGCCTGAGTTCAATCCCCATTTCCTTAAAAAAAAAGGAAAAAAAAGAAAAGAATGGATAAAAAGAAGGATAGAGTCAGGGATAAAGCTTAACAGTGTGGTGCCTTCCTGGCATGCACAAAGTCCTGACTTTAATTCCTGGTAATTGCCCACCACCCCAAAATAAAGCAAAATGGAAAAAATAAGAAAAAGAAGGATAAAATTTGACTCATTAGTTGGAAAATGAATGTATTTTAGTGATCAAATCAGTTAGACAATAATGTTACGTGAAATAAATTAGAAGCATAAACTTAAATATTGGATAGTTTCTCTTAGATGAGAAACCCAAACTGTACATAATTTTGTGGTCATGAATTTCTTCAGTTGCTCTTTGTCATGGATGTATCTTATTTATCTATTAATTTTGAGAGATAGTTTTACAGGGTACACCAATCTTCTCTTGGTTGGAAGTTGTTTTCCATCAGGAACTGAAATACTTTACTCCAAGCTCTCCATAACTTGATGATTTGTGTTGAGAAATCGGTCATGATTCTGATGGGGTTCCTTTACAGGTGACCTGTTTCTTCTTTCTAACAGCTTTTAATATTCTGTTCTTGTGCTGATTTTCTAGGATATTGATCATTATATGTCTGAGTGTAGATTTATTTTGGTTATGGATAATGAGTTCTGCATGTCTCACTTACCTGAATGTCAGATTCTTTTTTTGTGCTTGGGAAATTTTTCATCATTACTTCTACAAATATTCTTCTTATGCCTTTTGCATTGACTACTGCTTTTTCATTGACATCTATCATCTTATATTGATTTTCTTTGAAGCATCTTGCAGCTGTTGAATTGTTATTTCCTGCTACCTTGTTATTTTTAATGTCTTGCCTTTCACTAGCTGCAATGTTGTCATCAAGGTCTGACAGTCTAACTTTTGCTTTGTTTAAGCAGTTTTTCCAGCTTTCAGTGTATTTTTAATTTCCTGAATATCTGTTTGAATCTGTTTCATGCACTCTAAATCTTTCCTATATTGTTCACTGAAGTTTTCCATCATTTTTCTATGCTTTCCTATTTTTTAAAAAATCTATCTCCTTTAGATATGCTGAGCAATACTTTCATTATGGCTATTATTTCTTTTTTTTTTTAACCTGAGAGATTATTTCTGATTTGATTTTTTCTATACCCTTATGGAGTTGTTTCTTTATTTCAGTTTGAATCCTTTCAGAAATTTCAGGGGTATGACTTCAAATTTCTTCTATGTTGTTGTCTTCTGGACTTGTTATTGGTAGGCTAGAGGTTTTAGATTGCCTTTTGCTCCTTCATTTTGATATTTTCTACTTTTGTTTTCGGTGGTGATCCTTGTGAGTTTTGGTAGTATATAGCTATATCATTAGTATCAAAGCCTCCTCAGGAATAGTTTGTACTACAGGGATGTCTTCCATGTGTAGGAGATTCTTGGTTTGTGTCTCAAGAGCCTGTCTTTCCAATTAATTGCGAAGGGTGTTGGTTTCTGGTTGGCTCAGTCCCCAGTCTTTTGGTGTAGGGCTGTGGTAAGGCTATTAACTACAGCTTCTCAATAATTTTACACAATGGAGAACAACTGATTACAATAGATATGACATCCTAGTTACAGTAATACAATTAGCAGTAAGTACAATTTAGAGACAGACAAACTGTGGTAACTATTAATTTTATAGTTTAGAACATTAGAACAAAGTCTATAGTTATATAACAGAACAGATCATAAATTACGAGTTTCTATGCAAAATATTTCCCCTTGTTAGAATGGATTTACCCTAGTTTTCTCCAGACAATCCAGTTGCCATGTTCCAGGGACTTCGCATACTTGATCCCTGACCTGAAGCATAGGATTATGTGACAGGATCGAGGGTTCTTCCAGATTGAGGCTCCCTCAACAATAGGAGTGGTGGTGGAGAGTGAAGTTTCTCCCTTTCTGAGTTGCTCACTGAAGCTCCTGAGAATCAGTAAAGTTCACAGTTGTTCCTACAATTCAAATTGCAAATAATTTAAAGAGAAAAAGAATGGATAAAACATAAGCAAAAGACAGCTAGAACTTTTATAAATGGAAAGTAAGACAAGAGATGGAATGAGGAGGGAGAGAGAAAAGGGGAAGATAATACATAACAGATTATAATGTGTTATATACATGTTTCATCTCTCCATAATGAATACAAAGTGTATTGCAAAAATTTTACTAATAAAATGTAAAAGGATAAAAACAATGTGATAATTCAAAGACACACTATTTTACATTTACTTGTTAGGAAGCAACATAAATAATTCAATTGCTTGTTAACAATCTTTTATTTTTAATATATTTAGTACAGGGCCTACAGTGTCTCACTATATAGATCAGACTCATAGTGATCCTCCTGTTTTCAGCTTCCCAAAAGCTGGGATTACAGGGGCATACCACCAAGCAAGGTAACAATCTTTAATAGTGCAGAGATGCTTAATTTTATTTGGAGGTCAGTGTCTGGAAGCAAAAACTAAATTTTTTCAAGATTTTACAAATCACTGCTTAGATTTCTGGGATTAACACAGAACAGAAGACCCACAGAACCTGCCAGTTGGATCAGTACTTTTCAGTTCATTGCTACTGCAGTTTTGATTGGGCATCCCAATCATGCCTGGAATTTGTTAGACCAGGAAGTCAAAGAGTTTGACATGTGCTTTTGTTATAATCTCATCTTCATTTAAAAAGCATTAAATATATTCTGATTTCTTACTTTTCCTTCAATTGCAAAAGGACGCCTTAATGAGATGTTGTAAGGAAAAATATTCAGTCTACTTTACTTGTGCAGATGTGTTTTCAAGCCTCAGAATATTCTTAAATTCAAGATTTATTTCCAAATACCATTAAAGTAGTATTTTTAGGCCTATAAAGATTCACGAGCATAAGATTTTCTCCTTGAAATTTTTACTGTTATCCAGTTTAGTTCTCTCTGTTGTTCAGTTACTCATATAACAGACCCTGCCTTGTGAATAAAGTCATCTTTACCTAAACTGATAAAAATAAGAAATTCAAATTATTTATATGGGAATTTATTCTTATTCTGTGTCTTTCCTTCCCATCATAGTTTCTGAAGTTTGCTTTTTATAAACAAAGAATGTTCTGAAGATAACTGAAGGGATTGAATAATAGAAAGTCAAACAGATGGCCAGGTAATAGTTCTCATCTAAATTCCACCCTAAAAGAACACAGCACTATTAACAGCTCCTACTATAATTAACTTAAGATTGTTTTTCCAGAAGGAGAGGGCATTTAGATAGTCAATTTATAAGGGAATCTTCCCAAAATGACATATGTTTCTTTTCACCTGCTCTATTCATAATCCCAATTAGGATCATACTGATTAACCCAAGAGCAGTTTTTAAGAGAATGTTACTTCCATTATCCTAATACAAAAACTCAGAGAAAAAAACTCCCTCTTCTCTCTCTCTCTCTCTCTCTCTCTCTCTCTCTCTCCTCTCTCTCTCTCTTTCTTTTTTTTTTTTAACTCAGGAACCTGCACTTGCCAGGCAAGTGCTTATTCTACTGAGCTATCTCCCTGGCCCAGGAATGTCTTTTATATATTAAATGATTAATAAATAAATGGCAGGAAGTGAATGTTACTTTCTCTTAGCTGTCTCTACAAATCAAGAATTCTTTGATATCTAAGAACCAAAAGTCTATAGTTTTCTTTGGAGTTGCTGTAATAAGTTTGAATTGTGGAGTTAATGTATAGGTGCTACAAAATTACAATTAAAAAATCATTTACTTTTGGATAGGGTCCCTGGAAATTTCATTTTAGAGGCAGGTAGGATTAGTCATATGAGAAGTTAGTGAGTTGAGAAGAAAAATTTAAGAGCTATATTGTTTTTTAATGGTTGTTGTGTTTTAGGAACTATGCTAGGCATTTGGCACACTTAAAGGTGGTGTACACTCTTCTAAATTAAGGTTTGACATGATCATAAACCAAGAGACTGGGGAGGCTGAGACAGGAAGATCACTATGCATATGAACTGCATAGCAAGACCCTGTATCCCAACAAAAAAATCTGAATGATAGTTATTGTTTTTGCTAGTGATATCAGTAAATCTTGGTAACAACTTCAATAACAAAAACAATGCATATATTTATGATGCTAAATATGTGTATATATGTACACTAATATGAAATCACTTCACTCTAATGTATATACTCACTACATTTAAAACTTATTAAATTAGATTTCAAACAACTTGAAAATTAGATTTATTATTGAGCAAATTGATACTCAGAGATGAATAAGGACATTTACTGATAGAAATAGATCTAAGTCTGATTCCAGGGTTCACTGTATTTCCAAAACAGGTTCTACTGTCTTCTCCTTTTGCCATCCATTGACATCTTCTAGTAATTACTGCATGGCTACTACTTCTTGTCACTCAGGTGCCCATCTGCTGAGAGAGACACTTTATACCCTGATGGCCTTTCCATGTAGCCTTGCAAATTTCAGTTCCCCCTGGTGTCTATGAGATGTAACTTGTTTTTCTTCCTATCAATTATTTTGAGCAATTTAGATTTTTTCCTGAGCCAACAAGTCTTTATTAAAGGGTTGCTGTTACTGGGAGGAGGTCATGATGCTGAACACACTGTTAAAGTCAATCTTCTCCATCATGGAGAAGCCAGATTTTCATCTGGCCACAGATGAAAATCTGCCCCAACTTGTCTGCACTCCAGCCCCAGCCATATTTGCTCATCCACACCTTCAGCTGGTTGTCTTATAGATCCCTGAGCATCTAAGTAAGCAGCCAGCAGTTTATGTGCTGGTATGTGATACCCAAGACATGGCAGATAAAGTTTGGAATAGAGTCTTCAAAGTCAGCTATACCTTCCAGGAGGTCCATGTTTTTATCGAGGGCTTGTCAGAAGGCCTGAAATTCACAAGTCTCCAGCAGGTCCCCAAGGTACAGAATCTGATGAATATGTCACTCTTCTTAATGTGCCTGGTCCATCACATACTTGCACAGAGTGAAGTCGGTGTGGGGCAGGTTGGTGAGAGCATTTATCAGGATCTGGGCAGTGACAGTGGTCTGAGAGAAGGCTGGGTTGAACTATAGGTACAACTTCAGGACAACCAGGTTAGCTTTCAGATCACAGACATTCTCCTTGGCCTGCATCTCAACATAGCACTTCAGGGTGGCCAGGTTCTAAGGATTGTACCTGTCAATACCCTTGAGCAACTTGCCCACATTTGCTCTCATCTGCTTAAACATTGCCATTACTACTGCCTCCTTCCAGGACCAAGAATAGGGTGTTACTTGGGCCACAATTTGGAAATTGAAATTGCACAGACAGAAGTCCAATTAGTGAAACAGACAGATGTGGAAAATGCTAATTAGAGATAATTCTATGTTAAGGTAGGGCATATAGAGGTACATAGAGTGGAATTAGCAAGGGCTGTGGCATGGTCATGGCATCTGTCTGTGGGTCCTCAGTTTGTGTGAATGTGAGATTGCAAGCACATGTGTTGTCAGATGAATGAGGCATCCGTGGCTTCAGTGGTTGTGCTAGAATGAAGCATTTCTGTTGTCTATTCTTAGGCACATGTAGCTTTTCTGTGGGTATGCCAATCCTGTCTGCATATGGCTTCTCTATGTGCATGGGGGTGTCTTGGCAGAAAACCAAGTCTTTAAATAGCTTTCTCAGACTTTTATCCAAGGCCCAAGACTCGAAGTGAAAATGATGTCAGATGCATAAATGAAATTAGCTACTGATATTTGCACTACCAGGCATAGAAAAGCTAGAAAGTGGAATGATCAACCCATTACACACTCTTTCTTCTCCTTCCAGTCTTAAAACCTTCTATTCCACATTTTTATCCTGGCTGTACAGGTGAGTTATTTTTTACTCTGCCTGAGCATCATTGAATTGAATGATTGCTTCTGTGTTTCCATCTCCAAAAGAAGTAGAGAGCCATAGGACCTAGAGAAGATGACAGTACCAGTGTGCAGGTTGAGGGCACAGGGACACAACACTTGACCAACATGTCGACCCTCTAGGCCAACTTCACACTAGGTACTATGTCCTAAAACTATCCCATCCTTCCTCCAGTATCCCTCAATAACAGGCCAACATTATGATAGATGGGGTAAAAGTTAATTAGGAATTAGAATAGAACATGAAATAGGTTAGTTATCTGTGTGAATTGTTCACTATCAGTTCTGTTTGTTTTATATCAAAGTAAATTTTGAAAAATATTTGGTAAAATGAAAAATTTCTGAAAACATACAAGGAAAAAAACTATGACATTTGTCTTATGGGGAGATCCTTCTAATAGCAGAGTCTGACTTTATTCTTTTATTCCAAAATTTTTGACATATTTATATTTGGTGGCTCTAACATCTAAAAAATGAAAAGTAGCTTTTGCTTTTCCATTTTTGGGTAACTATAAGAGGAAGATTATAGGACAAGTGAGGGAGAAAGAGATTGATTTATTATGCCTGAGAGACATGGATGCATTTTATACTTCTGTGGAGTCAGTAAACCAGACTGTGAATATTTGCACTGAGTGTTTTTGAACACAAAAAACTCCAGTGAAATTCACCTACGTGTAATTTTATGTAGGTAATTCTAGAACGTGATTTTGATTTAGTAATTTTAACCCATTGTATTCTGCTTTAGGTGGAGCCACAGCTGAGGATGTGGAAGACACTCAGTCCAGATAAATAAAAAAGGGATGCAGCAGACAGGCTAGGCAGGAAAGTGGGCACCACAAAGGTTCCACTCTCTTCAGAGTGTAACAGTTATTCACCATAGTATCACTTCTAAAAAGAATATGAAGTTTCACTTAAGGTCATACTTATTCCTGTTTGTATCCATACTCTGGTTTCCAAATAGCATTTTCATTATGAAATTTTCTGCTAATGGGAAAGTGGTACCCTGAGTGGGGTGGACAGGATGTTTATTCCAGAGCCCGGAAGGCTCATCTCCCAAGATAAGAAGAGGAAAATGCAGCCTAAATGGATTGATAGAATTCACTTTAGTGTTATGTGATTAGTTTTTTCTTTTTTTAGCTTAGTACAGTTTCCCAGGATGATGACAGTGGAATGATGTTGACAAAGTAAGGGGCAGGTTCAGAACTCTAGTGCCTAAGAGGCCTATTGGTGGACAGGAAGCTGCTCTCCCTCTGGAAAGCACCATAACCACATTGACTGTTTAACACTGCTGGATTTTTATGTAGAAATAATTCATGTGCAACACAATCAAACCTCCTAATACATGTATGTTTCTAACATTTTTTTTTGCATGGGCACTAAAAAGGATTCTAGTTTGGCTGAGTGTAAGCTTTTCCTTTTTCCCACTTTGCCAATACAATCAAGATTTTCACAAATAGTTTTCGCAATTTTGTGACAAAGCGTTGAGAGCAAAGTGGAGTAGGCAGGAAGTAAGAGACCAAATCACATGTTTCATAAAGATTTTTAAGATTAGCTGTGATCTGTGACAGATATGGATTTAGGGAAGAAAAAAGTAGCATTATAGGATTGCATATCAACTATATGGAGTTTGAAACAAAGACAAGTCAAACGCATGTTATTCTGAAAGTATGATAGTCATATAGAATGCATTAGAAAACATCAGCATCTGTATGCATCAAAATAATATATAGATTCGCTTTAGAAAGATTCTATATACATTTTATTTCTTGTTATCCTGAGTTATTCACCCTAAAAGTTGATTAATTTGTATTTTGCTTTTTGAGCCCAGTGAACATTCAATTATGAAGTATTAGCCAACTATTGTTTTATTGCTTAAGCTGCTACATAATAAAAGAGACTGTTCTTCTATGCCCTAGACAATATTCCGGGGATCAATGGCCGTCTTTACTTAGATATCCCTTTAGCATTGTAAATGGAAGTCATTATACCGCTGTACTTTTCAATTTTTTTCTCCTTTAGTATTCTCTATCACAAAGAATTGCATCATTTTATGTCCAGATTATCAAATCAAACAATAGGATCTTCTTGATATGTCTTTCTCTAATATGGGTCAATCAATTTAATTAGTTGTGAAATTCAACCACTTATCTCTTTTCCACTGCTGTGAATTTGCATCAGGCCACCATGATTTTTCATCAGGTAATGGACATGTCTTTATAGCTGGTGTCCTTATCACCATGTCCATACCTCTAAGTGAAAATTATGCCACTGCTTAACGGGCCTTTCTTTTGTAAGGAAAGGCTTATACTTGTATTTGCCTTTCCTTTGTAATTCTTTTTAAATACGCACCTTGAGGTTTCTTATTTTCCTAAATTTTTGTTTCATGTTTATCATATTCATAACTTTTCTTTTTTATTTTTTAAAGAAGCACAGATTAGAATTAAAACAGTAAAAATTACAAGGGGTCCAGAATTTCACTTAACCAAGTAACATGAATTTCACAGTATTGTCATAATATGTAGTAGTGTCTTGCAACCAGTTATTCATATTACTAGATATATGCCTGTAAAATTGGAAGAAGAAAGAAAAAAGAAAGAAATTAAGAAGATAAAAAGAACAAACAATTGAAAAAGGAGATTAAACAAATTAAAGCATTAACTGCTCCTTTCCACAGGCCAGCAGAAATGCATGGTACTGTTGCCTAAACTGTCCTGCTTATGTATATAGATAAATCTCTTTCCCTGACTCCATCTCCTGTCCTCCTCCTCAAATCAGTAACTCTTGCCCTTTGAATGAGTTCATTCCTTTTTGCAGTATCTTTTATACCCTTCAGATTCCATTTTTCTCTTTCAGGTTTGCACACTAAGGATACAATATAATGTTTGCACCTGTGCTTCTATTTTATTTCACCTAAGAGTATGTTTTCTAGTTGCACCCATTTACCAACAAAAGACTCAGCTTTATCCTGTTTTATCAGAATTAATCCTGCTGAATAATACTCCACTGTACAAAAGTACCGGTTCTTTTTTATCCATTCTTCAGTTGATGGGCATCTGGGTTGTTTGCAGGATTTAGCTATAACAAATTGTGCTGCTATAAACATGGATGCACATATATTGCTTTCAGTTCTTCTGGAAAAATACTCAGAAGGAATATAGCAGGCTTGAATGGGCTCTCCAATCCTAGCTTTTGAAGGAATCTCCACACCAATTTCCATGGTGCTTTTACCAGTTTGCACTCCCACCAACAGTGCAGAAAGCTTTGTTTTTCCCCACAGCCTCTCTAGCATTTGTTATTGGTTGAATTCTTGAGGTTAGCCATTCTTTCTGGGGTAAGATGGAATCTCAGAGTTTTTTTAATTTGCACGTTTCAAATTATCAATGATGTTGAACATTTTTTCATATACTTACTTGCCATTTGTATTTGTTCCTCTGAGAAGTGTACATTCATCTCAGATGCCCATTTTTGGATTGGGTCTCTGAATTTCATGGGGCTTGATTTTTTAAAATTCTTTATAAGCTCTAGATAGAAGGCACTTGTTGGAGGGACAATCAGCTATAATGTTTCCCCAGTTTGTGAGTTTTCTTCTTTGCTCGATTGCAGATTTGCTTTGAAGTGTGGAAATTTTTGAAAAAAATGAGATAACAGTTGCTGATGCTTTGAAGTATTTCCTATGTGATTTGGGTTTTGTACATGAACTCTCTACCTACTCCTATGTCTTTAAGATTTCTACTTACATTTTTGTCCAGAAGATTTAGTATTTATATTTTAATATTTAAATATTTCACCAATTTTGACTATAGCTTTGTGCATGGTGATAGACATGGGACTAGCTTTAGATTTTGGCTTGTGGAAAGCTGTATTTCCAGCAGCATTTATTAAAAAGGTGAACTTTCTTTAATCCTAAGGTTGTCTCTACACCAGTACCATATTGATTTTATCACAGTACATTTAAAGTATAATTTCAGGTCAGAGATTGTGATAACTCCTGCCTTTCCTTTGTTTCTCAAGATGGCTTTTGGTATTTGGGGTCTATTCTGGTTGTAAATGACTCTGAGATAAGTTTTCTCTAGCAGAAACAATTTAAGCATTTACTTGGAATCAGAAAAGACCTAGAATAGTAAAGAAAATCATGGGGGAAAAAGACAAGGCAGGAGGGATTACAATTCCTGGCTTGAAATTGTAATATAAAGTTACTATGATAAAATCAGTATGATATTGGCAAGAAAATAAACCTGAGGATCAAAGAAATAGAATAGAAGATGCAGAATCCTCTATGAACACACTCAGCCACCTTATCTTTGACAAAAGGGCCAAACATGCTTACTGGGAGAAAGATAGCATCTTTAATAAGTGGTGCTGGAAAAATGGGTTTTCTACATGATGAAAAATAAAACTTGATCCAGGTCTATCACTATGCACTAAGCTAAAGTCAAAATGGAACAAAGATCTAAACATTAAAACAGAGACATTAAATCTCCTAGAAGAGAAAGTAGGAGGAACTCTCGAAGACATAGGTGTAAGCAAAGAATTCATGAACAAAACTTAAACATCATGGGTATAACTTGAAAGAATTAACAACTGGGACCTACTCTTATTGAGAAGTTCTTACATGTTAAAAGAAATTACCAACAAAACAAAAAATCAACCCACAAATTTGGAAAATATTTTGAATAATAAACACTCAGACAAAGGTCTCTCTAGATTTTATAAAGATCTAAAAAATATTAGGGCACCAAAATTTAAAGAACCAATCCAGAGGACCCAGTCCTAACCCAGGTCCGGTGAGTGTGTGGGAGAGCTTCTGGCTACACTGTGCCAGCAGAACTGACTCCTGGTGCTAGCCCAGGCGCAGTGTGGGTGAGACCCTCTTCCACCCCCTTGGACACTCCCCACCACTCCGCAGCACCTCCTCCACCCCACCTGCCTAGTAGGAATTTCTGCCGCGTTCCGGGAACCATCAGACCCAGTCCTAGCCCTGGTCTGGTGAATGTGTGGGAGAGCATCGAGCTACTCTGTGCTGGAGGGACCCACTACGGGTCCCAGGCAAGGCACAGCATGGGTGAGACCATGTTCAACCCCCTTGGGACGCCCCCCACCACTCCGGAGCACCTCCCCCACCCCACCCGCAGAGTAGGAATTTCTCCCACGATCCAGGAAAACCCAGACCCAGTCCTAGCAGAGACCCAGTGAGTGTGTGGGAGAGCTTCCTCTCGTCCCTGCTCCACCTTGTCCCCTCCAGGTTCTGTTCAGGCCTGGCATACAGGCCTGGGGTGGAACCCAGCAGCTGCAATCGCTACAGAGAGAGTAGAGGAGAGAATCACCCAGCTAATCCAGGAGCAGAACATCTTGCTACAGGGGCACAAAAGGTTTACCCTCAAGGGCAGCAGCAGGAAGGAGCTGAGCACAGGAGCCAGACCCAAGCAAGACACAGCTGGATAAATCCAGACTTTGTAGATCTGCACCTGAACTTGAGTACGAGCTAAGGTTATAACTACAACAAAGATCTACAACAAAGGTCAGAAGACAGTGCTACACAAAAT
>NDGN010109615.1:0-13672 GCA_002564285.1 Tympanoctomys barrerae
TCTATCTATATCTGTAATTACAGCTTTCTTTGGTTCTGATTTATAAGTATTTGGAAAGGCAACATGCAAACGGTCTGTGCAGAATGCACTGCTTCTCTCTAAGTTTTCAGAGTGTGAGCCCAAAGTGACGTGAAGCGCAAGCAGCCACCTCACGTGTAAAAGCTCACTAAAGATAGCAAAGGCTTGAAACTGCAAGCTGAGGTGACCCGAGGCACTGCCAGAGACCCAGGAGGACCTAGTCAAATGTTAGAAGGGGCTGCAGGGCGACTCCACCCCCAGGAGGAACTTTGCTGATTTTCTACTGCTCCAGTAGCAAAGATCTGTAGGCTAAGGCGACGGAAAAAAGCCATTTCCTCACAGTTCTGGGGCCTCAGAGACGGAGATCAAGACGTGGGCAGTCCTGGCTTCACCTGAGGGTTCCCTCCTGACTTGCAAATGGCCCTGTTCCTCTGCGTCCTCATTTGCTCTTCCTTGCAGGTTCTCTGTCCCAACTGTTCTCTCTTTATAAGGACCCCAATCCTTTGGGGCACAGCCCCAACTTTCCACCTCCTTTAACCTTGCTTCTCTCAAGGCCGCGCCTCCCCATGCAGCCCCATTCTGGAGCACGGCGGGGGAGCAGGACTTCCAGGTCTGGATTTGGAGGCAGCCACACTGCAGCACGCAGCAGGCTTCTGGTGGGTGGGCGGGCTGGCCCCACGAGGTGCAGAAGGCACTGCTCTGTGGCCGCATGCAGGACGGCCTCGCGCTCTGATGCTTCCGGTATCTCTTTGCTTTGATGTGCTGACACTTGGACATCACGCCTCCAGCACCTGAGATGACTGTATTATTTCCCTCCATCACTCTGAAATACAAAAGAGCCAGGACTGGACCTCAGGGTTCCCCTGTCTCTGTATAAGAAGCTTGGTGCCGACAAGAAGACTGAGGAAGCGACTGTGACTGTCCCTGGAGGAGGAGGAGAACTGAAGGTCCGAGTGGAATACAGAGAAAGGCCTACTCAGCTGCCTCCCACAATGCATGGTGTGGGGGAGCTTCATGCACGGGGTTGTGGGTGGGGGTTTGCAAAGGTAGAAATACAGGACACGTACTTTATAAGATTACCTTAGGGCTGGCGAGATAGCACAGTGGACTAAGCACCTGCTTAGGCAAGTGCAGGGACCAGGGTTCTATCCCCAGCACCACATGCCATGCTAGTCATGCCGGCCCTGCCCCGGGGCCACTGAGACTGGCCATGGTGGGGAACACCTGTAATCCCAGCACTAGGGAGGCTGAAAACAGGAGGTTCACTATGAATCTGAGCTGTGTAGTTAGACCTGGTAGGAAATACAGAAACAAATAATAAAATAAAATATTATTTTATGGCAGTCACCCAAAGTCATATACAGAGTACAGGAACTCTGTCCACACACTAAAGGCCAAAGAATCTAGCCGAGGACCCGGATCCCATGCTAAGGTCCTGCCTGAGTCCAGCTGAAGACCCAGAGCCCATCACAGTGCTCCCACAAGTCCAACTGGAGGCTGAGAGTGCATGCCAGTGTCTCATGCACACCCGCTTCACGGGTCTGTGCTGGGAAGGGAGCTAGCACCTGTGCCAGCAGGCCGAGGGATCTGCACTAGGGTCATGAGGCGACACTCAAAGCAAGAGCCAGAGCTCCCAGAAAAGGAAGAAAAGAACCACACAGTGAATAAGTAAGAACCGGAAAAGTACCACAGCCGTCCTCAGGAGCACTGAGGCCCGGAGCTCCTCCAACGCCCAGGACAGCTGCTTCCATCAGGAAAGCCGACGTGACAGGCTTCTCCTGGAGGCTGAGCTGCGCACCAGCTGAGCCTCCAGAGCCAGGGAGCAGAGCTCCTCCAAACTGGAACTGGAGCCACTTTTAGTGACAAGGTCCCAAGCTCCTTCGCCAGTGGGACAGCCAGCATGACAAGCTTCTCCAGGGAAAACGAGAGCTCCATCTAGCTTCCCTAACAGCGTCCCTTCTTCTCTAGTTCTGCCTCTTATGATGCTGCTGGCAAGAATCCTTGGGCAGGCTTTTCCACGCCAAGCAAGCACCACACTGGTGCAGTTCAGCTGGGCATTACAAGCTGACCACCAGTTGTCAATCCACTGCACATGGTCCAGCTTTCAGGGTGGGTCAAGAGTGCTAGGAGATGTGTGTTGGCCTTTCCCTGAGGATGCCATTGGGAAAAGCAAAGCTCTATCACACATGTTCTCATGTGTGCACAAGCATGCGCTCCACGGCTCACCCAGCCACCTCTCCAGCCACCTCCCTGATGCTCCTTTGTAGAGAGCACCTTCCTGAAAGGAGCACCTTGTTGTGGAGCACACACACGTAGTTTGGTCGCAAATCTCTGAGCTATCCGGGAAAGTTGAGCTTGCCGAGTCCTTACGTAGAAGAAGAAGCTGAGCTGGGAGCCAGGCCGAGCACCCTTTAAGACCGAGAGTGACCACCCTGCCCAGGGTGCTCGGAGTCTCATGGGAGGATCAGCGGAGTGGCTGGCTCGGCCTTGCTTGCCTGCTCTTCTTCCTCTGTTGGCTCGAGATTTCTGAAAGTGTAATTCCAGCCATTTCTATGGGGTCTGTGGCAAAAGCTTTTGTAAAAGGCTGCAATGTGCCCGCTGCCTAACCTACACAGTGGTGCGGGCACGGCAGTCCTCCCTCATCGGAGACTTTGCTTTCTGCAGTTTCACTTACAATCAAGCTTAGCCTAAATGTAGGAAATGGAAAATTTCAGAAATGATATGTAGCCTGCGTGCCTTTCTGAGGCGTATGATGAGAGTGCGCGGCAGCAGCCAGCCCAGACGATGCCTCGTTCCTTCCTGTGACTGCCGGAGACTCACCTCTCGGTCATCTGGGGCATCAGGCCAGCCACTGCCGCGTCAGAGCTCTTCTGTGCCAGCGAGTGCTCTTTCACTCAAGTGTGGCCCCAAGGTACAAAGTCAGTGGCACGGGCAGCTCTCAGACACCAAGGAAGAGTCACGAAGGGCCTTCGTTATGAGAAACGGCGGACATCTGCCCTAGCTATGCGCCCGTAGGGCAGTGCATGCTGCCCTGTGCTAGCTCTGGTCCTCAGCCATCGCCTGGGGCCCGGGAATGGATTCCCGTGTGTCACGGAGGGTTACTACAACCCTGTAGAGGCAAAGTTTCTTGAAAGCTCTTTAGTTCTGTGGTTTCCACATTTGGTCATAAGCTTTAAAAAGCGGAACCTGAGAATGCATTCTGGGAACCACCGCTGCAGACTGTGTGGCCGAGGCTGCTTCCTCCCAGGAAGCCACAGGCAGGCGACCGGAAGCACAAGGGAATAGCGCCGGTGGTCATGCTGGGCCCTCCTGACCTTTACCCATCCCCAGAGTAAGTCAGAAGACTCCCAGCATTTTCCAGATCAGTTTCGCTACTCCTCAGAATGAATGAAATAAAAGGCAAGTTCTTTAGGAAATTGTTTTCTGGTGCCCAAAGACATGATTTACTGCAGCTTTTCCTGGGAGAACGAACTGCAAATAGCTGGTTGGTTTGCAGTTGGAAGTTCAGGGACATGCAATAGGAATCCTTATTGGGCTGCTTTCCCACACAGAACATGAAGAAATAAGAATGTCTTAGAAGATGCTCTGTGATTTGCCTGCTAAATCTAGACTACAACAGTGGAATGCCTGCCACATGGCTTAACATGATAAACTGAGAATGACACAATATATTCCCACAAAAGAATCAAGTACCTGTAAAGGTACAGGAAACTGCCCTTATTCACCTGTTCTAAAGTTTAACATTCTTTTGAAAAAGAAAATTGCAGACATATGTATTTCAGAAGCCATGTAGATACTTAAAAATAAATGCTCAAAACAAACTAAAAATATTCACTGTATTTTTATATACCTTGTATTATGATTAAAAAGAAAAAAACGCCAAATATGGTCTTTGTTTCTCACTTGGGTTTCTCGGGTGGGGCATGGAGTGCAGAGGGTAGAATATGCTGGCTGACACGGAGGGCAGAAGCCCAGCCTCTGGAGAGTGGGAGCAACAAGGACAGAATGGCCTCGTCGCATGCCACTGCTGCGGTTGAAGCTTCTACTTTACTTTATGACTTCAGTCTCTACCGTCACTTCTGTTTTATGATGACTTCAATAATGGAATGGTTAGTTGGATGGTTACAGCCTGCCCTTGACCACGTTACACTTAGACTTCCTTTAAGGAGGAGCTCTTCACCTGCCCTTGCTTTGGGAAACATCTCTCATCTCATCTTCTTTTGCAGCAATGTGAGGAATAATATTAAAAGTGCCTGGTCCTTGGGTTTGAGATAAAGATCAGGTGCTAGTGAATGTTAAGTCAGCTTGATCGTGCCTGACACAAGAAAAGCCCCCCACGAACACCGCTATACTGACACCGAGTAGCGTGGGCCTATTAGCCTCTAGCAAAGAGTAAGGAGGCCAACAGATGGATTTTGATTCTCAGGATGGAATAAACTGTATTCCAGTGCAGATAGTGTGGCTTGGGGGGTGGGCATCAGCAGAAAGGACTCACAGAGCTGATGGCGGCATGCTTGGTGGAGAAGGAGTTCCAATGACAACCCCAGGCCACATGTGGACCTCAGAAGTCATTCAGTAGTTCCTGGCTTGACAGCATCTTCCACTGGTAGTTTTCATTTATAATGCTGGAAAATCTTTGATGGTTAGCTTTTCAGAAAGAGCAGCATTAAACCCATCAGGAAATACACAGAGAAATTCTTGTGATTGTTGGGAATAGAAGAAAAGGTGGGCAGGAGTGGCGTCGCTCGAGACCAGATTCGGAAGCCCCGCAGTGTGAGCATGGGGCTGAGATGACAAGCGAAGTGGGACAGCGCAGTGTGGTCACAGCGTCAGAGCCGTGATGCTCACACAGGCAACACAAATGCATCACTGACACACGCAATGTTTCCGCACCCCTGACCCAAGCAAGTCACATGTAAGAGACAGAAGAATGGCCTACGGCCCTCACACGTGATCAGAGACACGCGAGGCATGGGGCTCGGAGTGAGGCCTTGGATTACGGGGGTGCAACAGCGAGACAGCACTGACAGCAGGGAGGAGGGCGCGTGATGCGACTACAGAAGGCTGCCACTGTGCTGTGTACAGGCCTTTCAAGGAAGACCATACTGAAGACTGTCCACACAGGGCCCAGGGACAGCCGAGCCCCACGGCCACGGCCACCCAATGCTGTCCAGTTCCTGACAGCACCATGGACGTCAGTCCGAGCTTCAGGCCCAGTGTTACACCTGCTTTCAGTGTCGAGCCTCGAGGACATGTTACTACCCAGGTACTCCGGCTCCGACACACTGACACTGTGAGCAGCGAGACTGGAGGAATGAGTGTGCGGTGATATCAGTGTGGCATGGGATGGGCCATGAACACGGCTTCTGGGAAGATTACCCACATTTTCACTTATTTCAGGCAGTACCCCCCTGACTGTGAGGTGGGAGTGCTCTAATGCCGTGGTCCAATTGAAACATATCATCAAATGTTTTCAGCAGCAACTCTCCTCAGCTCCTCACCCCCAGCCCTGCTTCGTCCAGCTCCACTTGTTCCTACTGCAGTTTGTCACAGACTGTCCTGAGCCTGTCCTCTCAGCGCCACAGCCTAAGGGCCTGGTTGGGGAAGGACTGTGACTCATCTCCGGTTTGGATAGATGAGCTCCTGCTGGCTGAGATCCGGGGAGAGGGAGGGCAGCAGCTGCTCCTGACCTGGAGGAAGGCCCTCCCATTAGGCTCAGCAGAGACTGTGGAGCACAAATAGGCTTTTCCTGTTTACCTCGCCCTCGGGGTGCTCAGCCCTTCCCGGGTGTCCTCCAGCTGAATCTGTGAGTGTTCTGAGCGTGCTCCAAGCGCTTGCTCTGTAATTCTAGCACTCGGTCTGGAAGTACTTCCTCCTGCCTGGCACAGCTGCGGCCAACAGGGAAAACATAGACGAGTGGCTCTTCTGGGGGAGGCCTTGGGAGCTGCTGCGTGGACTAGGCTGAGCACCGTGGCTGAGTGGCACAGGCCACTACGTCTAGAAAACTTTAGAATGCAGATGATGACATTTTAAGGTTCAATAATGAATCCAGATGCTTTTGACTTATGATAGGATTTAGATTCCGATAAATCATTAAAGGTCGAAATTGCCATAGATCAAAAGCTCACTGAATGCACCTAACCTGGACACACAGCTCAGCCATGCAGCACACCGAAGAATTAGTCATCTCCTGGTAACCATGTGGTCACAGCTCGCCACCACTGCCCAGCATCACAGGAGTGTGACACTTCATCTTGCTGGAGAAGGACAAGACCCAAATTCACAATTCAGTGCATGGATAGGCTTTCACATGGACCAGAGAGGTGTCCTGCCTCATGTGGAGCTGGAGCCGCTGGGGAGGAGTCCCACACTGAGCTGACCTCATGGCGATCACGAACGTGAGGGTCACCTCAGGTAGCTAGCACAAGAGTTCAAAACGTTAGTTTCTTAATAAAACACTGAACAGGAACCCAGGGAGCGATAAGTGTATAAGAAGTAAACCATTCAAGTATCAGTTAAACAATTCCATCATTGTTTTCAGGTTACCAGAATCTGAGTGGCTTCTGACTTAATGTCCCAAACTCAGCGAAAGGCAGCAGGAAGACGCCTCCCTCCGTGGGGTGTCGTGGGCCCCTGAACGCTTCCATTCCCTGAGTCCCTGCCCATGAGAACGTGTCATGGAGACCTCAGCACAGGGCTTCTTTCTTGCTCTGCTCTCGGCGTCAGGACCATCTCCCAAGACAGCTGCCTGACACAGCCTCACCCGGGCCAGAGCAGGCTACCTGACCCCTGGGCCCATCCTGCTGGGCCGGGACAGCCCTTTATGTCGCGTGTCTAGCTTCTGCTATGGCTACACACAATGAATACTACACAGATACTTGAAAACAAGGGAAGAAGTTATAGAATGTGCTTCTGTTAAAGGTGAAAAGTCAGCAGGGGCTCAGAGGAAAGTTGGAAGTAGAAAACGGCAAAACAGTAAGAAGTAACCAGAAGCTCTTTTATTTCACTTTAAGTCAGGTAGAATCCTGATTATTTCTCAGCTAATAAAGAAAACGTCTGTGTCTACCCAAAAATCCAATAGAAAATAAAATTGACTTTGTTTTCTTAGCCAGAGACACATGGAAAGGCTCTCTGTTCACTAACTCTGAAAAGTACACCGTTTTGTCCTCCTACAAATCAAATAAATTGGATCATGTGAGCAGATATAATTCGAAGTTTTGATTTTTGTCTCAAAATTTCAGGCAGTTGCTGTTTTAAAAGTCTACCATGTGGGTGTGAGAAATTAAAAACGATATGAAAGGCAAATCAGAAAGACATTTGGTGACACCCTAACCCTGGCAAACAGCGTGGAGTGCGCCCTGCTGCCGAGTTCCCCCGCGCCGCGGGCCTCCCGCCTCCTCTGGCTCCCGTCTGCTCTCTCTCCGTCCTGCCAGTCCATGCTGGGAGCCAGCCTCAGGCCTGCACCCTCTGACCCACGCTGGGGCCACCTTCAACCCCGCCTAGCCTCTTAAGCCACATCATCTGCTAGCATTTGCTTCTATTGAAAGAAATATTCAACATGAATAAGATTATTCTCTACTCTGCATTTGCTATTTATGCATACAATGGATAATTTATTATGTGTTGTTTTGTTTGTGCATGACATATAAAATATTATGTACCATGAACCACTTCATGTAAATGATGGAGGTTTTCAAATCCATCACTGTTCGCTGCATACTATAAAGGTTAAAAATGGTCAAGAGGGTGGGCTCGGGAGGTAGCGCACCACAGATCTCCCTAGACAGCATATTGCTTTTTGTCTGCACTTGAATTGCGCTGGTGGTCAGATGGGAAGCTGCTTCCTATCACGTTATCTAACACAGCGACTGTGCGTCAGTGCTCACCGTGCCCATCCTTTCGCAGCCACGTACAAGTCCACGCCATGCAGCATGACTCCGCCGTGCATAAAGTGCCTCGCCCCGCTCGGGATGTGTGTGAACTGCGGGGCCACAGCAGCAATTTGCAGGCTTATTTAGTCAAACTAAATATCAACTGCACGCAATTTGCTACACAAATGTATTTCCTGGGTCAGATCACAGCAGTGCTGAATGGACTACTGACAAAGAAAAATGCTATAAGTAAAAAGGCTCAGAGAAGGTCCTACAGGAACTGCCGTCTAGTCATTTGGCGGGAAATAAGCATTTACTAGGAAATTATTATTTGTTTCTCAATAAATGATTAAAAAATAAAATAAAATAAAAAAATTATCAATCTTGGCATTTTTTGAGGTGGTGTAGAAGGCGCAGGGCTGCTCGAATTCCTCCGTCTAATAAGGCCTGCGAGTCCCGCGACTGACTTCCCGTCATGTTTCTCAGCAACTTCCGAACCAGCATCTGCAGCGGGAGTGCCTGAGGGCATCTGCACTCCCTGCCCGAGCAGGACGGCCATCGATTCCGGCCACCGAGCTGAGCTCTGCGGCACCGGGCGCTGCTCCTGAGGGCGGACGGCCGCCTGGCGCCCGCTGAGTCGGGAGAGCACTTTGGGAGACTAATTGATTTAAGTGTAATCAGAGAGGACGATCTCGCGGAACGATAGGGTATGGACTTCAGAAAATCCACTCTCGCACACGTAAAAGCCTGGTCAAAAACAAGGAAAATCCACCTTTCCGAACTGAGGGTGTTAACGGAGGCTTGCAGCAGCCAGAAGACGTGTGCAGACACAGGCTTGCTCCGTGCGAAGAAAGAGATCCGCAGTGTGTCTCCCGGGCTCTGCGACCCCACCGCCCGCGACCTTCCTGAACGCCGGAGCTGTGAAAAGCCGAAGATTAGTGCAGTGAGAACTGGGAGGCCACCAAGAGCCCTGGCAGGGGACTGTTCCGCTTAACTGGAGTCGGGAGGACGAGTAACGGCCTAAGTGTGTGCACAGCCCAATTCCTGGACCTGCATTTCTGCTGCCCTAAACTGCAAGGGGTATTTATGATGTCACCGAGGGTCTCAGGTGGGGAAAGCCCCGGGTCCGTGGGCCCGCTGTAGACACAGCGCTCCTAATAGGAGGCCCGACTCAAGGAGGAGGGAGGTGAAGCCACGGTGCGCACAAGAGGGGAAGCCGAGAGGGGGAGTCGGTGGAGGGCCAGACCCGGAGGCTTTCGTCCAGCACCCTAAGGCCCATTCCGGCTGAGGACCAAGCACTGCAAGATGACAACCTCGTGCTGCTTTAAATCACTAAGCTCTTGGTGGTTTGTTACAGCAAGAACGGGAACCTTGCCAAGTTGTGGTGTCTGGAAGTAAAGTTCACGCTTCGAGGCAGAGGACATCTTAAGAGCCACGGCAGAAAATGTCCCCAGATTGTCCTGAAGAGATTTAAATAGAAATGCAGTCACCATAGCAACTGTTACTAGGGGAGCAGAGGAAGTGAGGACCACAGTGGGAAACACCTGTATCATCTTAGCAGACATTTAAATTATCATAGACAGTGCTGGTAGAAGTATGGGTCATGATGACTCAGAAGGAGAAAATAATATATTTTTCAAAGAGAATATAAAAGATTTCTTGTTAGACAGTGGCAGAAAGCTGAATAGAACTATGTTCTATAATGACCTGGAACCAGGCTTGTAAACAAGAAGCTGTGTATTTAGGAAAGGAGATTTCCATGAAAAGTGTTAAAGGCACAGTCGGACTTTTTTTTTTTTTCTGCCAACAGTAAAACAGTACAAAATATTCAGAGGGAGAGAGAGGGAGGGAGGGAGAGAGAGACAGAGAGACAGACAGAAAAACAGAGAGAGAGAGAGAGAGACAGACACAGACTGAGAAGGAAAGAGATGGGGAAGAGAGAGACAGGGAGAGAGGCAGAGGGAGAGAGAGACAGAGAGAGAGAGAGGCAGGCAGTGAGACACAGAGAGAGAGATTCACAGACTGAGATTGAATAAATTGCTAAACAATCTGACGTCAGTATTTCATGATATGAAAATTTATCTGCATATCTAGATTGTAAAAGATGCTAGTGTGTTCTGCAGAAAAAACAAAGAATATTGTCAGATCAGTTTCTGAACTCTAAGACGCAAAGGCAGACTAATTCACCCACTGGAGCTCATCGCGGAAGCGCTGCTTTGAATCTGCACCAGAGCACAGAGGAGCAGAGCAAGCAGCCACAGGGTCAGGCAGACACGGCAGTAGGGATGCACTTTGCTAGAAATGTTTTTTTTTTACCTACCTTAAAAGACAACTATATAAATCAATAATTATATAAATGTGATTATGGGCTTATAAGGTATTGGTAAATAATTTGTACAAAATTAATAGCATGAAGATGGTTTTAGGGGAAAAACTACATTAAAATAATGCTTTTATGCACTACCGAGACTCAGTACTTGCTGGAATTCTGTGGCTTTAAGGCAGATGTCGGTCAGTCCGACAGATAAGGATTCAGAAACCCCAGCAGGCAGGAGCCTGCGGCGCCTCTGAGGACACAGGTGGATCGTCCCAGGGAGGCACAGACGAGGCTTCGGAATACATCCTGACAAATTGAAAATTATGCAAAATATATTCTCAAAGATTAAAACTGGAAATAAATTTAGGAAATTCGCAAGTGTGCAAGAACAAAACAACACACATCTAAACAGACAAAAATGTCAAGGAACAAGCAGCAGAGGAACGACACCGAGAGGCGAGCGCGCCCGCACAGGCGGCATCAGGGGGCGAAGCACTGCCTGCTGAAGGGCTGCAGCAGGCACGTGCCGGGCAAACACGCTTTCACGGACTAGGAAGTGCCTTCCCCGAGCTGATAAGGAAGACTGCTAGAAACACTCACAGCCAACAGCGCACTGAATGGTGGAAAATTTCTCGCTTAAATTTAAAATCGAACAGCAAGTTTTACACAATGCAGTTAAGCACATCTGTACTGGACAGGGATAAATCAAAGTCTCTCTACGGAGAACTAGCATGATAGAGAGAAATGGCAGGAAGCCACAGAATACCTCTCAGAAATAATAAAGGAAGCTCAATAAAGTTGCAGCATACAAGAGCAATACGCAGAAATCAATTGTATTTCCGTACAATAAGAATGAAAACAACGTGAAAGGGGGATTGCACAAACAAGTCCACTTTTAAAACTTCGAGATGACATTTTTCTGGTACTATCAATCGCATTCTAGAATTCACAGGGGAGCTCGGAGGACGAGAACAGCCAACAAGAAGTGGGGCATCCAGCACATCTCAGTTCCAAAACTTAGCGAAAGAGCTTCAGAGATCAAACGAGCGCCACTCAGCGTTCGGGGCAGAATGAAGTGGAGCGGAGTCAGTGAGCTCAAGGCCCGCTGGTGTGGGCGAGGCTGCCGGGACGCCAGTCAGTTAGGAGAAAGAACACTCGTTTCAGCGACGCTGGGATCACGAGCGGCCACAGGAGGCAGCAAGTGGCCTTCCTCTCGCCACATCCGGGACTTTAAAATGATTCGTATTTCACGTGTCAGAGCTCGTGAGATAAAACCCCGTGAAGTGAGCTTAGAAATAAAGTTTCATGACCTTCACTACGTAGTAGTCTCTTGGATAATCCAACAAAACAAAAACAATAAAAGGGGGAAAAACAGCTAAATTGGATTTTGTAAAATGTTAGTTTTTTGTGACTTAAGGGTGCCAAAGCTAAGTGCAAGGGCAACTTGTAGAGCACACGCAAACATTTACATGTTGTACGGAAGAGACTTGTATCCGGATATCAAAAGCAATGTTAATGTTCAACATTGACAAAGAAAGCTCAGCGAAGAAATGAGCAGAGGATTTGAGGAGACTTGTCTTCAGGGAAGATACTCAAAGGCACAAGCAAAAGATGTCCTGAAGCGATGTCCAACTTCCTAAGTTGGCAGAGAAACAAAGGCCAACCGTCTTACTGGAACATATTCAGCAGAATGGCAAACATACACAGTGGTAGACAATCCTGCAATGATGGTGGGAACGTGGCGAGGTGGGCGCCCTCCTGCGTGGCTGGTGGAACGTGGCGAGGTGGGCGCCCTCCTGCGTGGCTGGTGGAACGTGGTGAGGTGGGCGCCCTCCTGTGTGGCTGGTGGAACGTGGCGAGATGGGAGCCCTCCTGCATGGCTGGTGGAACGTGGCGAGGTGGGAGCCCTCCTGCATGGCTGGTGGAACGTGGCTAGGTGGGAACCCTCCTGCGTGGCTGGTGGAACGTGGTGAGGTGGGCGCCCTCCTGCGTGGCTGGTGGAACGTGGCTAGGTGGGAACCCTCCTGCATGGCTGGTGGAACGTGGCGAGGTGGGCGCCCTCCTGCATGGCTGGTGGAATGTGGCGAGGTGGGCGCCCTCCTGCGTGGCTGGTGGAACGTGGCGAGGTGGGAGCCCTGCCACACTGCTCTTGGGATCATACATTGGCAAAGCTGTTGTGGAAAATGGCTTCTCATTTCCTCGAAAGTTAAACACAGATGCAAGCTATGGTGCAACAATTCCTATGTCAGATATATGTTCAAGAGTATTGAAGGTGGAAAATAAAACTTGTACTTGAATTTTATCATAGAATTATTAAAGATAGGCAAAAAGTGAAAAGTACCTTCTGTGGTCCTCTATGGTCTGGATGTGGTTTGCCCTCAAGGGGCTCCTGGAAGCTGGCCCCTGCATGGCAGCATGGGGCAGAGCTGTGGACCCTGATTCTGGAAGTGACATTCTCGGTCACCAGTGGGTGCACCCCTGAAAGGCACTGGCACTGCTCTTGTGGGATCCCTGCATTGGCTCCAGTGAGAGGGATGGGACGTGACACTTGCATTCCGCTCTAGCCTCCCGTCTGGCCGTGTGACCTTTCTCTGTCATCTGTGTCCCACCTTTGTGGTGCTGCTCACAGTATGTAAAAGAGCTAGTGGGACCCTCCCAGAGGTGACGCCATGCTGCTTGGACTTGTAGCCTCCATATCTTCCATCCTAATAAGCCCCCACTCTTTGGGAGTACCTAGCCTCAACTATTTTGTTACAGTAATGAGTAACCAATCAATACAAGGTCTGTTAGCCAAGGACTAGATCATCCAATTGTATCCCCATACAATAGAGAACTTCTCAACCCTAAGGAAGTATTAGGCACTAGCCCATGCCATGGTACATACAAAGCAGGAACATGATCCTCAGTGAATGGAAGATATCATTATACTACTCGTTATACTACTTGTTATATGGAATATCCAGTAGAAGCTGGTCCAAATACAGAATATGGTTGCCGTAAGCTGAGAAAAGAATACGGGAAGCAGCTGAGAATATGCACTAGCTTTATGCGCTATACGATGAACTATTTCAAAACCATGTAGTAGCGGCAGCAACACAACTGCATGACTATCATGGTGTGTGTCTAGGTGTCCTCCAAAGCCTCGTGCAGTCACGGGGCGGCTTCTAGAGTCTGTGGTTAATTCATGATCCAATGTTGGGATTATGGAGTGAATGCTGCTGGGATTAGGGGTGTGAGTGCTGTACCCGGCCTGCGTCATACAGCCTGAATACAGATGAAGGAAGGGAGGGAGGCTCGCGAGCTGCCACAGCCTGTGCCCCTCCCTGTGCTCTTTGCTGTTGTCCGCCACCGTGAGCTGCTGCCCTCTGCTCTGTGCCCCTCCGCCTTGGAGCCAGCTGAGTACGGACTGAAACCTCCACTGACTGTGAGCTAAATAAACCTTTCCTTCCTTCATTTTGGGTGTCGG
>NDGN010109823.1:0-11417 GCA_002564285.1 Tympanoctomys barrerae
TGCGGAACCGGAGATTGAACTCAGGCCCTTGTGCTTGCCAGGGAAGCGCTTATTCTACTGAGCAATCTCCCCAGCCCCCACCAGCACATCTTGCAGGTCTGAAAAGGGGGCTCCTGTGGCGGGAGCACCACAGTCTGAGAGCTGACCCAATAGACTCCCACCTGCCACTTGCCCTGGGACTCCACCAGACTTACCTTGGGCTTGACCTTGGAGACTCCATGATAAACTGAGGTCAAGAGGGTGGGATGTTTGTTCAAATATGTGCAGCCAGCATGTTGATCTGCCCACTGAGGCCACACTGCGGGGTTCAAATCAGGCTCTGCTAGTACCTGGGTGAACTCAGGTGATGCCCATTCTCTCTCTGTGCCTTAATGTCTTCAATTGCAAAATGAAAGCAATCAACCCAGGTGTGGTGGTACACAGCTGTAATCCCAGCACTTAGGAGGCCAAGGCAGGCAGATCACTGAAAAAAGGCCAGCCTACGCTACGTAGTGAGACTCTCTCAAATGAAAACGTAAAATAAAGTAGGGGCAATCAGAAGGCCTGACACCGAGTCTGTGGCGGTGGAGGGCATGCACCAAAGCTCGTAAGGTGTTTACAGTTGGAGATAGCAGCAGGCATGACTGTCACTTCTTATATGTCCCTCCTGCTGTAGATGACCTTCACAGGGATGGCCTGGCAGTCTGGCTCACAGCAGGACTCTGAGCCCAGGTGGTACTTTGTTCTCAGGGAACCTGGCTCTGTCCCCTCTCTCTCCATTGGGTTCTCCAGTGAGCCCTGGCCCCTGCCACAAAGCTCCCTGTGGTGGTGCTGAGTCTACACAGCCTGACCTGCATGGTTCCTTACCCACCCACACTACTGCAGGTCCAGGCACTCAGGCTCAGAGAAGCAAAGCCTGGGAACGAAGGCCGTCCTGCTCAGGCCGTGCCCAGGAGCTGGAGATGGACGGCCGGATGGGCGAGTGGAGGAAGTACTGTGGAGCTGGGCCTTTCCACACAGCAGCCAGTCTTCCCTCACACCTTGGGGGCTGTGCCACCCTCTGCCTGATCCGTCACACAGGAGGCCCCTCTTGACCTCAGTTTACCACGGAGTCTCCAAGGTCAAAATGGCTACAGTGAGCTGCAGGCTGCCTCCAGCTGAGGACAAGCCTTGGGGAGGGGCTCCTGAGCTGGTGTTTGACCAGCTGCAAGGCCCCTGAGGGTCCCCCATCCTGCTCTCCTACTCCATCACTCATTCACTGTTTGGCAGGCAGTCACAGGTTCTCACTATGTGGGCTTGGGCCAAGTGTCTTGTCCTCTCTGGGCTGCGATGTCTTTGGCAAGGCAAGCGCTTATTCTACTGAGCTATCTCCCCAGCCCCCTAGTTTAGCAGAGGAGCCTGATAATCACAACTGGTCAGCCTAGGAACTCGGGATGGGGGTTGGGGGGCAGGAAGTAGGGTGGAGGCGGCCACAGGCCCCGACAGTGCAGCCAATAGTGGCTGCATAGCTGGAGCCTCTGGGGTCTCCCAGGAGGGTTTTGGAATCCCGTTCTCACCCACGCTGTAAGGAGAAGTGCTCCACTCCCGTCCTTCTCTGCCCTGAGCTGTCCCTCCTTACACTGGGGGCCAGATCTCTTGCTGCTCTCCATCTCCTAAGGGGCAGTGGTGACTGGCAGGGCGCCTCCCATGCTACCAAGGCACCATCCCCCAAAGTGGCCTCTTTTACTGTACTCCATCCAACTCCATGTCCTCTGGGCTTGGGCTTTTTGCTGTCCCCACCTTCTGAAGACCTGCCTAGCCAGTGCCCCCCTTTTTTCCCTTGCAGCAGTAGGGTTTGAACCTAGGACCTTCTGAGCTACATCCCCATCCTGTTTCATTTTCTGAATTCTGAGACAGGGTCTCACTAAGTCAACCAGGCTGGACTTGAACTCCAGGCTCCTTCTGCCTCAGCCTTTCAGGGTGCTGGGATTGCAGATGTGTTCCACCATGCCACACCCACCCCTTTGGTCCATCTTTATACCCACCATCCCCTATCCTGGCACCCACATGACATCTCTTGAAATGTTCTGAGGCTAGGAACACGGTCACGAGGCCTGGGTCTGAGCTGAGGCCAGGGCCACCTTCCCTTTGCCAGAAGGCCTGGAAGAGGCGTCTAACCGCAGATCAGGCTCTGCCTTCCCTCAGCTCCAGGCCTTCCTCCTGAGACTCAGTTACCTTAGCTAAAAAATGGGGCCAATTCCTGTCCTGACTTGGAAGAGTGACAGTGACAGTGGGTGAGCACCAGCAGGTGCTCATTTCCTGGCCCCTTGCTCCACCTTCCAGGGACACAGCTGTTTACTCGCAGCCCAGCCAGGGAGCCAGGAGCTAGGAGAGGGCTGTCACCCACCTTGCCACAACTCCTACACTTCCCAAAGATTCCCTACTTTAGAGCCTTGGCCAACGAAATATATTTCAGGTTGCCAACCTCAGATTAATCCAAAACAGAGGTGCAGAAAAAGTCTGAGCATAAATGCCCCAGCCTATCAGGACATCATCAGTACATTCTGGAGAGTTAGTACAGAGGAAATTGCAGGTGAAAATCTACTGGAGCTATGCTTGCCAGCTGTCTGAGCTGGCACCCATACCATGCCAGTCTCCTAGGAGCACACCACATGAAGAGATTCCCTGGGGACAAGCTCCACATCACCTGAGGCACGCAAGCAGGAGCTAGGGTGAACAACAGGAGCTAAGTACGGACTGGAGGCCTGGCTAATTGTTTGGCCTTTTAAATCACACACTCACTGCCTGGAATTCCGGCACTCCAGGACTATCTTAGGAGACAGGTGATATGGGAGGGGAGAGGGTCTTCATGGTGAGATTCTGTGTTCTGGAGGGAGCTGGAACAGATGAACTGGCCAGGGTGGAGTTTGACCTCAGCTGGCCCTTGGAGGCTCTGCTCTCAGGATGTGACCCCTTCCCGAGCAGGGAGTTGCCCTTTCTGCCCTGCTGAGTGTCTCCCACCTCCTTTACCTGCCTGTCTCCTTGGCGCTGGAGCCCCTGCCCTAGAGACCCCCCCCTGGCCTCATGGCTAGGTGGTTGGGGAGACAGGACTCCAGGGCTCAGCAGAAGGTGACATTCCTGTGAAGACAGGCAGAGGAGCCAAGCACCCCAAAACCCCTGCAGGGCAAGAGAATCCAGCCTAAGCAATGAGCTGGCTGGGCTGGCTCATTCCAGAAACAGGGAGCCACAGCAATTCAGGAGGAAGATGGGGTTGAGGTAACAGAGTGGAAGGGGACAAGCAGAGGAGAAACAGGGACGGCCCTTGGGGACTTTCCAGTCCACAGGGAGAGGAGCTGACCACCTGGGCAAGGCTGTTTCCCGCCTTAGCGTCCCAGCGGGGAGCATTGGGGAGAACACAGGGACAAAGGCCCTGGAGACTGGATTTATGGTCTCTCCTGACCTCACAGAGAAACCAGCCTTGTTGGGCATGGCCACATCACCAGTGACCTGCCTGGGGGTGGGAGGGTCCAGATGAAAGGGCCAGAGAAAGGATTAGCTGGCCCAAGCCTGGCAGGCACCATGGCAACCTGGATGGCTCATAGCTGGGGAGAAAGGGCCTGTGTGTTAACACCCGGCCTCCCTTTCCCCACGTCTGGGGGCTTGTTAACCAGCTTACCAGGCGACCGCCCATTGACATGGAAATCCAGCCCTGGTTCTTCGGTTCTTGGTCTGGAAGGGCCTGGGAAAGGGAGAGAAGGTGGCAGAGGGCCTACCTTCCTGCTTGCAACCTCCAGGGTCCAAGCAGCCTTTGGGGCCCTGAGGCCTGGCTTCGCAGGCCCAGCTCTGTCCCTGTTACACAGGGCTCCCTGGGGCCCTGGGTGAGGGTGAGCAGCTTTGCAGAAGGGCAGGGGGACCTGACACCAGGCCAGACTGAAGACCACAGTGTGAGATGGGCAGACTGTCCCTCACTCAGACTTCACCCCCTACTCTGATTTCCTACCCCCACCTGGGCTGACTGCTCCCAACACCTAGATGTCTCCAGCCCTAGGAGTGTCCACAAAAGGCAATCACTCGGAGATTTACCAGAGGGTGAGACAGGCCAAGAGTGAGGCAGCCAGGCCCAGGCCAGCCTAGAGACCTGTCTGTGGGATCAAACTGTGTCTCCACCCAGAGCAGGAGGCCCCAGGCCCTGGCGCAGAGAAGCTCCGAGATGCGCTGGAATGTGGGGAGGCTGGAGAGGAAGGATCCAGGCAGGTGTCTAAGCCCCTGTTGATGCAGGATTACAGCCATCTGGCAGCCCCTCCCCGCAGGGCCTCCTCCTGCCTTCCCTCCCGCCTTCCCTTCTCTGGCTCCAGGCAGGGACAGCTCTGGGCAGGACTTCAGCGTCCTCATCTAGATCACAGGGAGCATGGGAGGTATGGAGAGCAGGGCTGGGGTGGAGCAGGGCTCCCTCTTGGGAAACTGAGCTCAGGGTGTTGGCAGAACCTCTGGAGGGTGACCTCAGTGCACACACCTATGAGCACACGCAGGTGAAGAGCTGGGTGCATCTCAGAGATCCACAGGGTGTCCGGGCGCCACGGCTACATGGCTCTAGTGCTTCCCAGCGACCTGACTTGCCAGCCACTAGGTTGGAGCTCTCATTGGTCATCTCTAGTCCTCTGGCCTCTGCAGATGGTCCCAGGAAGCCACCGAGGGCTCCGGTCCTGGCTGGGCTGCTGCAGCCAACAGAAGCCCCTACCTTGTGCTGGGTCTCCTTGGGGCAAGGTCCCAGCTGCACACAGCTGGCAGAAGTTGGGGCCAGGAATTTGAGAACCCTGAGTCCCAGGGCTCCTAGAAGGGGCCATGAGTACCCACTGAGGCCTGGGGATGGTCGGCCTCTCTGAGTCCTCAGCCCCGGGCTGCCATCTGCCTCTGTCTCTCTGGGGAGAGGAGGAGCCGCCCAAGTTCCTCTGCACACCACCCCTCCCCACATCTGGACTTTGCCAAGCCCCTGCCTCCCCCAACAGGCCCTGTACACCACCCTCCCTGGACCTAAACAAAGCTGCTCTACCCTCTCCATAAGTTGCCAAGGCAGGACTCAAGCATGATGTCTTACCTCAGCCTCCCAGAAGGAGGACCCCGCTTCTTGGACTATTTTGAGGGATCACAAAGGCAGCAGCCTCTCCCGTTGGCCAGAGACCCTGATGAAGAGAAGAGAGGCAGCCCAGCCTCCCCCACCTCCTCACAGGCACCCGGCCGCCAGGGGGTCCCTGTGAATGTTACCATGCCTCCACCCTCACCCCTACCCTGGGGAATTTGCAGATCCTCAGCCTTCCTGAGGCTTGCTTGTGCCGGAGACCCAGGCTGTCTGCACAAGTGGACCTCACTCCCCACCCCAGATGAAGTGCGTCCTGGTCTAGCAGCCTGCGGCTCCCAGTGCTCAGTACCCATGGTGTATGTGGTTCAACTGAGGGCCTCATCCATGGCCTATGTAGGAAATGGTGCTGAAGGGGAGGCCTTGCTGGGTTTGGAAGCCCTATTCTGTGGAGGATGAAAGTGGGGAGTCAAGCAGCTTATGCCTTCTTCCCGAGGCTCCTGAGAGGGAGATAGGAGAGGCTCTAGATAGGGTGGGCATCAGAGGATCAGCTTCACCAATCCTCACAGCCATTCTAGCATCCTGGAGGAGTGGGCACTAGAGACTGGGCCACAGCAGGATGCATAGAAGTCCACCAGCCAGGAGAAGAGCATGTCTGTCATTTTCTAAACTCTTTTGCGTGTGTGTGTGTGTGTGTGTGTGTGTGAAACCGGGGAGTGAACTCAGGACCTTGTGCTTGCCAGATAGACGTTTATCCTACTGAGCTATCTCCTTGGCCCCTTGTCATTTTTCTAAACTCTTGTATAGGCCTGATGTGTATATGCCCTCTAGGCACGTTATCAACTCATCCAATATTTATTTATTTATTTATATTTTTTGTGGCGCCGGGGATTGAACTCAGGACCTTGCACCTGCCAGGTAAGCGCTTATTCTACTGAGCTGTCTCCACGGCCCCACCGCCAATATTTATTGAGCTCCTGCTGTGTGCTTTGGCCTCATACTGGGTAAGAGAGGAGGGTGATCGCCACAGTATCCCCTCACAAGGAGCCCTCTCTGCTTGCTGTGAAGCCCATGGTGATGAGTGAAAAGGCCTCGCTTAGCTCGGCTGAGGTTCTGGGAGGGAAAGCTTCCCAGGCACGCTGGCGCAGTGAGTGCAAAGGCCCAGGGGCCAGAGAGTAGAGTGCTGAGGAGAAAGGCCAGGGTAGGCACAGGGGACCTGCTGTCTGGGCAGGTGTCCCTAACCCTAACCCTGCTGCACCGGCAGGGGTCTCTGCTCCCTTGCCCACACCCAGGGACCCAGCGGGGAGGACCAGACCCAGGACCTGGCAGTTATCTCAAAGGGGGCACCTGGAGGGCTCCGAGGGCCGGGTCGGTGCAGGGAACAGAGGTGGGCATGAAGGCCTTGGCACAGTCGCACCGGAAGACCCACATTAGGGCCTCACAGTGGTGGGAAGGCAGAGAAGCAGACTAGAGCCCTCCCCTCTGTGCATCCCCTCCCCCCAGCACACACAACAGCCGCCAGGCGGGTCTCTTTCTCCGGGTCCCCTTTCTCTGGCTCTTCAGCAAAGCAGTTGCTCGAGACTAATTGAATTTTCCGCCTGGGAAGGGCTGGGAGCCGGCGGGCTGGGAAGAGGCTTGTTAACAGGCGTCGCTCCCGCGCCTGCTCTGCAGTGGGGGTGGGGTGGGTGGCCGGTGCCCCAGAACAATGGACAGGCAGGCAGGACGCAGCCCCTGCCCCGACCTCCTGAATGTACCCCAGGCCCAGCACCCTAAGCCCCAGGGGCGGCTGGCAAGACCTAGTAGAGCTCAGTTCCCGTTCCACCCCAGAGAGAACTGGGGTTGGGGTTGGGTGGGGGAACATCAGTATTTAAGACAGAGGTCCAGGCAACAAGGAGGGGGCAGAACAGGGTGGGTGAGGGGCGACCTCTGCCTGGTGCTGACGCCCTGCCCAGAAGTGGCCTGTGTCCACAGCAGATGTCAAGTGTTTATGTGCAAGTTGTGCAGTCTAGGGGTAACAGTGGGAGTGGGGAGCAGCCTGTCCTCTCCCCATCCCCAGGGCCTCTCTTATTTGTTTGTTTGTTTTTAGAAGACATTGGGAACCAAATCCAGATCTTTGCACTGAGCTAACACCCCCAGCCCTCTTTTTTGTAATTTTTAATTTTGACACAGGCTTTCACTAATGTTGCCGAACTAGGCTCAAGCTTATGATCCTCCTGCCTCAGCCTCCCAGAGTGCTGGGATTCTATCAGTGCACCTCTGTTTTTTCAGCCCTCCTCTCCACGCCCCAACTTGGATGACACTCCATGTGGCCAGAGGTCACCCAGACATACACTATTCAAAGTCTGTGACCTCACTAACCTGGGAGGCTCAGGGGTGGGAGGAAGAGGGCTGCACTACCCTCTTAAGGGGCTACTGGGGGACTGGCCCTAGTAAGGGGCCTCCCAGATGGTGTCTCTGGTGAGTGGCATCAGTGTGGATCTGAACTAAAGTCAGGAGGGTCACAGAGGGGTTTGAGTGGTCGGAACATGGGCATAGAAGGGTAGAGAAGGGCCCGGGGCCAGGCTAAGTATGGGCGATGAGGGATCCGTTACACTCCATGCTGTAGGCTCCGATATTGTCGTTTAGCTCATGATGAGGGCTGAGTCCACCCCGCAGCCTGGTCTCTTCCCTCACTGATTGCCTACACCAAGACCTATGGGGACTGTGGCCAGCTCAGGCTTGGCTGGGCCCCAGACACAGGAGCTGGGAAGGCCTGGGACAGGGCGCTGGGACAGGGGTCTGGGTGGGGTGGGCTGGTGTGACGCAGAGTCTGGAGCCACCGTCTGCCCCTCCGCCCTGCTCCTGGCTGACCTCTGGTGCCCACAGCATGGCCACCCCCTTCCTGTCCCCCCTTCCTTGGGCGGGCCCAGGTCCTTAAAGCAGGCACAACCCTTCCTGCAGCCTCTGCGGGCACGTGCCAGGAGCCTGCATGGCCCCAGGGGGCTGAGCGAGTGGAGGTCATGAGGGGACAGGGTGGGGACATGGAGGCTGCCTGGCAGGGGAGAGTTTAGGCAAGGGTGATGGCTACCGCCTACAGTGGTGGGCCATCTCCGTGGCCATCCCCCCAGCCCTCCTCTGTCCCTCTGACCCCAGCCAAGCCCTCCTTCTGGAGCCCAGCATGGGCACAGCTGCAGCCATACCTCTGTCCTATTCCAGGGCTCTGGGCAGCCACCCTAGCACTCTGGTTAGCAGGTGAGGGAAGTACAGGCATGACTTTGTGACTGAGCCACTCTGAGTGGCCACAGGGAGGCCTTCTTGGGGAGGAAGACTCTGAAGTGGCCCTGAAGCTGGGGTGGGGGCAGAGGAATCCCCTCTGTCACAGGACAGGATAGCACGTGCAGAGCTAGGTCCAGAGAGGGCGCTTGGCATCCTGAATGGGAGGGAGGCACAGAGGTGAAGGGACAGACTGCTGAAACAGACAGCAGAAAGGGCTGGGCACATTGGCACAGGACTCTGAGCCTAGCAGGCAGGAAGCTGAGGCAGGAGGATGGCAAGTTCAAACTCAGCCTGGGTGGCCAACTGAGACCTTATCTCAAAAGACTAAAATCAAATTGAACAAAGGAAAACAAACAAACAAAAAAAAAGGAGAGTGAGTGTTGGAGACAGGGAGGGAAAGAGCAGGAGACATACAAAAGAGGTGTGAGTGTGACAGCATCCTCTTTTTGTCTTTTCAAGATAGGATTTCACTATGCCATTCAGGCTGGACTCGGACTCAGTATGTAGCCCAGGTTGGCCTTGGTCTCACAGTGATCCTTCTGCCTCAGCCTCCCCAGTGCTAGATCACAGGCTTGCACTGCTACACCTGGCTTGTCTTTCTTTTTCTCCAGTACTGGGAATCGAACTCAGGGCCTTGTGCTTGTCAGGCAGGCACTGTGCTGCTGAGCTATCTCCCCAACCCCTTGTCTCATTTTCGTGGTGGGAACCACAGAAGGGCCACTGAGGGTTTGGGAAAGGGCCCCTCTTCTTTCTGAGGATGAGGCCCAGAAGCTTGGGGTGACTTGGCAGCTAGATGGGACACTCATCCTGGGGGCATTTTTTCCCCATAACATCATCCTGGGCTCTGTCCAGGGCTCCTTCCCGGCCTCAGGGTGAGAAGCTCTCCCCTACGAGCCCCCTGTGACCTGCAAGGGGTTCACAAAGGCCCTTTTCCCACAGCCTCTCCTGGAACCAGACTCGCGCCTGCGCTGAGCTCACAAGGGTATAGGAGCCCATGGAGTTCCCAAGGGCTACACGTCTACACTCCACACCCCTGTGGGCCACGAGTCCCCTCTGGTTCCCTTAGCTGTACCACACTGCCCCTCTGCTGTCCCCTCAAAGACAGTAACTACCTGAGGTCATTCAGAAAACACCCCCAAGCTTCTGGGGTTGGTGCCAGAGACAGGGAACAGCTGACATGGCCTTGGTCCCCTAAGAGCTCCTCTCTAGGTAGGGTGAGGCTGCAAAGAAAGCCATTCCTCCGCAGGGGGATGTGACAATAATTGACAGTTCTAGGAAAAGGCCTGAGGAAGAGGAATGACCAACCAGAGGAAGGTTGGGAGGGGCTTGGGGTCTACCCTACCCTGTCTCCCCATCATATCCTTCAGGATTCCTGTCTGATCTTCCCCCATTAGCATCCTGCTCTGTGTAAACAGACAGATGGATAGATAGTGTAAGTATGAGTAGATAGATGGTTAGAGGGTAAATGGATGGATGAGAGGACAGAGAGTTATGGGGTGGGCAAGTAGATAGATGGATGGGTGAGTGGATGGATAGCTCAGTGGATGAGTGGACGGTGGATGGGTGGATGGTGGATGGTGGATGGTGGATGGTGGATGGGTCGATGGGTAGTAGATGATAGGGTGGATGGTGAATGGGTGGATGGGTGGTGGATGGATGGACAGAGGCACTAGGGTCTTTCTTTGGGGTCTCCGAGGGCTACACATCCACACTCCACATCCTGTAGGTTACGAGTCTTCTCTGGCTCCCTGGGCTGTACCACACTGCGAACACTGAGGTGAGCCCTGCTGCTGGAGATCAGTGGTACAATCCTTGGCTAGAGGGTTAAGAAAAAGCCAGGACTTAGGCCCTCAAACTTCCAAGATAACCCCGATATCTAGTACTAATCAGTGCATGACCCAGAACATGAGTATCAGAGCTGCCTGAGATGGACATATACATGAAAACCTCCAGAGATCCAGACAGACTCTGAGTGGAGGGTGGTGGAGGTCTCAGAGCCCAAGCAGAAAGGGGACCTCAGCCCCAACTCCCTCTTGCTCTGCACGTGCGGGATGAGTCCTGCCTGCAGCCCAGTGAGGCCAGCAGACTGTGTGGCTTCTGGCTCAGCATGGGCCTGGCCACCCCTTCCCACACGCGCCTGTCACACTCTCCTGACACTGTGGCAGCAGGGGAGTTCCTCCTTGCTCTGCTTCTGACCTGTGACTTTGGCCCTGCCACAGCCTCTTCTGGCCCTTGGCATCCTGTTGTGACCATCCAGCAGGCGAGGACAGAGGGACCGGCTGGGCGGGGACTGTGGGGCTGGGCACAGGTTGACCTCGAGTGGCTGTGACCTGGCCCTTGCTCCTGTTCCTGACCACTGTGCTTCCTCCCTTGTGCCCCTCTGGGGAGGGACCATAATTAACGTCTTCCTGTTCAGATCAGGAGCCCGTTTCCAAAAACATATTTCGAAGGGTTATTTTGCAAAGGAAATGTTTTTGAAAGAATCCTGTGTCCCGTCCCAGCCCAGGGAAGCGGGCGCTGTAGTTGGAGCGGGGACAGCAGGTTGGGGTAGGGATAGCCTTGAGGGCAGGGTGGAAAGTATGGTAGACTCTGGACCCCTCTCTAGGCTGCCAGGCTCCCCAGGGCATAGAGCCCTAGGTAGCAGTGGGAAGGTGGGAGCAGGGTTCAATGTCTCAGACCCAGGGCCCCTTTCACAGCTCCAGCCTGGACCTTTCGAGTCCCTCCCTGTGGGACAACACCTTGGAACAGTCTACCTGCTGCTTACCTCGAAACTCCCTTCAATCCCTCCAAAGTGTCCCACCTGACACAGAGCGAGCAGGACCTTGGAGTGTGGGAAGCAGTTGCTGTGATCACGTCACTGACACTGTCCCTTCCGGGAGGAATGCCTCTTTGTTCCGGGGAACACGGGCTCTGGGCTACCCCCTTCGGGTCTTGGGTTTCATTCAGATTATTCTCCTCATCCACTGTGGTCCTCAGTTCCCAATGTACAGTGAGGATTTAATAGAGTTTGTTGAATGACTAAATGATTGACCTATGGACCTGAAGAGAGGGGGTCTCACAGCAAGTCTTTTTTTTTGGCAGAACCGGGGATTGAACTCAGATCCTTGCATTTGCCAGTCAAGCGCTTATC
>NDGN010110395.1:0-10363 GCA_002564285.1 Tympanoctomys barrerae
TCTCTTAATTCAATGAATAGAAAGATTTGTTCTAATAGTGTTTGTGGACAGAATATCATGTCTACATCTTGTGCTATGAATAAACACTAAGAAGACAACAATATGTAATGTATTAATTATTAAATCTGTCCTACTGATCGGTTTTGAAACTGTCTCATTGCTATTTTTCTCAATAAAATTATTAAAAAAATAAAATAAAATGCTGTGTAACTCAGGAGCTGTGGAGCTCACTCTAACTAGAGGTGTGTCTCTTACTGTTTTGTACCTGGCTGGCTTTGCCTACTCTATGCAAATATTGTTCCTTTAGGCCCTAGGTGAGGGAATAGCATTCTAATTTTGATTGTATCATATTTAGAGTCATGATTATTCAATATTTATGGGAGAAGAGCAAACAGAAAACTTAAACATGAATAATGAATGATCTTCAAATTTGTTTACAATCCTATGATAAAAGGCAAACTGCTGTGTACTTAGAACCAAATAGTTAACCAAGTGACATTTTCATAACTTCTCTGTTTCTATTTTGCTTTAGTCTCTGGTGTTTCTGGGGACATGGTCTCACTGTGTGGTGCAGGCTGGCCCTTAGTGCACTTATGTAGCCCAGAGTGGCTTTGAGCTCACGTTGATCCTCCTGCCTCACCCTCCTGAGTCCTGGGATCACAGGCATGTGCCACAATGCCTGGAAAATACCTCTGTGTTTTATCAAGTTAAGCAAGGTGAAGGAATTCAGCTAGTAAAAATGTCGCTGCTTATTTCATTTCCATGACGCGGAAGTAATTCTGATGGCAGAGCACATGGCGTTTGCTGGAGGTCACAAATGCGGGGGAGCTGGCTGTTGTCATTCTGGTTCTGAAAAGGGGCTGAGTGGTAAGTCTTTGCTGTTTTGTAGTCACCGTTGAAATACACAACTGCACTGCTGTGTGAAAGATGCCACCGAGAGCCTATGCAGTGAGTAGCTGCTCCTCAGGGAAAACAACTGCAAAATCAAGGGACTGTCCCCGCTAACCTGGCATAAGGGCCGGACAGCCAGTCTTCAGATGGAGAACTTGATCAGATCTCACTTCTGCAGACGAACGTTGGGAAGTTCCCAGGACGGCAGGTGATCTGGCCGGACGGTTGCATAAGGCCTCTGTGCATCAGCCTTCCCTCGCGGCCTTGCGCCGGAGAGTGTGGAGGTCAGTCAGGACACAGCCTTCATGACTGCAAGTCATTCACTCTTCCTCTGCCCACTACCTTTTCTGACTGTATGCTTCTGGTGTGACAGTGTGGGTGATTTGTGCCTCCCCTTTAATGTACTGGCTATTGACATGTTCAGGATTGGTAAACTAATTGCAGTGGTACAAGCAGCCCACCACAAAAGTACAATACTCACCCACAAAGTTTATTGTAACTCAGTATTTATAAAATACCTCAAGTCAGTGATAACTTTGTGCACAATGAAAATGTTTGTGTATACAATACTGGGTATAAAAACGAGAGAGCCGATGGTAGTGGTGCTGCTGGTGTTGATGAAAGTCATGGTATTACTCTCAATGCTGTTCTGTTTGTTTGGAGACAGGGACTCACTCTACCTTTCAAGCTGCCTTTACACTCACTATGTATCCCAGGATGCCTCGAACTCACAGAGATGCTCCTGTCTCGGCCGACTGAGTGCTGTCTGTAGTTTCTTTATTCTCTCTCTGTCTCTGTCTCTGTCTCTCTCTCAAAGAAATTAAGTCCCCAAAACAATTTTCACCTGGCCTTCATAACCATATCCTATGTGTTTTCTTTGAGGCCTGATTCCTAGGTTTTATGGTACAGCAGTTCTTGTTTATTAGGGCTAAGGAGGGTTGGGAAAACTTCCAAGTTTAACCATGACTCAAGTTGCCTTTAAGTACAGGTTGCATATAGATAACTCTTAAAACAGAACAAAAACCAGTGAGATCAAAAGGCCTTCCATGGCCCAGCCCTAGATTTATTTCGTTTATGCTTCTCGGGATAGTCTCTAGGCAGTGCCAGGGACTTTGCTTGCAGTGCTCTTATGAACCTGCTGTCGGAGCCTCAGTTCATTTTTGGGGTTCTCCTGACTGGTGATGCTTGATTTGAAGCCATCACTCGCTGCCGGGCTCCACTGGGGAAGGGCTTTCTGAGGAGCAGGGTGCTCCTCAGAAACAACCACCGAGTGTCCTCTAGGACACTGTCACGTCAAGTCTGTGACAGCCCCAACTTAGGTGTCACAGGCCCTGGGGTGCTCCTGTCCCATGAGGTTTGCATTCTCAGAGTGACACAGGCTCAACAGCTTCAGTTGGCCGTTTCTTTGCAAGTCCATTTGCTTGTAAACAGTCGCTTTGATCCTCCTCTTGAGAAAGACCACTGCGATTCTGAGGCCGGCCGCACTGCGAGTGGCCCTCCTGACACGCCTCATCGCGCCACTGGTCACCCTCGCAATCTGCTGGGGGTGAGGCAGATTTTCTATCCTCCCTTAGCGTTTCATTGCTGTGACAGAACACCAGAGAAAAATGGCCTAGGAGGAAGCCCCGCATACGCTCAGGTGCCAGAGGCCCAGCCAGGCCTGCCGTGGCTGCTGCTTCTGGGCCGCTGCTGAGGACGAGCCTTCTGCATGGGGGTGTGGCCGCAGAGACGCACCGAGGGGCTGCCAGGAAGCAGCAGGGGTACGGGGTGCCGGCGGCTGCTGCTGCCCGAGCCTTGGCTCTACCCGCACCCTCAGCCCCATCCAGGGCTGCCCCAGGGACTGCGGTCCCGCGGGCCAGTCACCTCTCACAAAAATGCAAACAGAAACCTCCAGAAGTGGCTTTACCAACGTCCGAGGAATAGCTCGTCCCAGCAAGCTGACAACCAAGACTGGCCACCGCAGAGTTCATGTTCCGCAGTCACGTACACTGTGTAGTGTACTTATGTCCACATGTTTATGTATAAAAGATGTGTGTGCGTGTGTGTGCATGTGTGCGTGCATGTGAGCGCATGTGTGTGCATCTGTGTGCATGTGTGTTGCGTGTGCACGTGCATGTGTGCATGCATGTGAGCGCATGTGTGTGCATGTGTGTTGCATGTGTGCATGTGTGTTGTGTGTGTATGTGTGTGCATGTGTGTTACGTGTGTGCATGCATGTTGCATGTGTGTGCATGTGTGCATGTGTACGTGCATGTTTGTTACGCGTGTGCATGTGTGTTGTGTGTGTGCATGTGTGTTGTGTGTGTGTGCGTGTGTGTGCATGTATGTGTGCGCGTGTAAGCCACCTGCTCATGTAGTCAGCGCTCCTTTTAGTCCATAGAAGCTTGCTGTTTCCGTAACGGGTTGTGACAGCCCTGAGAGCTTGCTTCTGGATCTCTTCCCTTCCCACAGAAGCCTGCGAGATGAGAAAGAGCCTTTCTGCTGAAGAGCTGCCCTTCTGCAGTCGCAGCCTCACGGTTATGCTGAAGCATTTTCACATTTTCTTTTCAAGTGTCCAAGTAATAAAGAAGACATTGGGCTCTTTTATTTCACAAAATCTATGAACATATTAAAGACTATGTTATTGTAGACTCAAAGCAGACTCCATTGTGGAGACTTGCACAGTAGAATAATGACTTTGAATTAAGAAAGAGAACATAGACCCTCATCCTAGATAAGAGATCCTGGGAGCTGCCTAAGCACTGACTATGTGATTTCCAAGCACTATTTTGCAAAGTCATTCCACAGCTAGATTTCTAAACATAGAGCTTGTAAATCAGAGGAAAAATCCAGCAGACATTTTAGTACACTGAGGTCAGACAAAAATTTCCATTCTGTATCACTTTGTCCCTCTAAATGATGTTATGTGCCCTTTTTGTTAAATGTTCAGGAGCAGGGGCTGAGGCTTAATTAAGACATTCTAATAAAATATTTATTGAAATATTAAGTAATCAAATTATCACTATCTGTCCTGACATTTGGTCTTTCCCATCTTCATTTTTGATTGTACTCTCTCCCTTTTTTATACAATATTAAAAACTCCTCAGACAGCCAAATCAGAGAAAGCCTTCACTCTTCCCTGGGAAAACAGCTATTTAGGAAACAGCCTGACATCAAAGGCTATAGTTAATTACTGCAGATAGTCATGGAATTTTAGTTATAAGGACAAAACAAAGAAACATGAGATTTAAGAACGCATATAGTGCTACCTTAAAAGTAATACCATGTTGTCACTCTCCTGGGACAAAGGCTACCTTGTGTCAGCTGCTTAAGGGAAATTCAAGCAAAGAAATTACTGTCGTGTGGCAGATTCTTGAAGCTACACACCTTTTCTCCTACACACCACGCTGGAACTTTACAGCGGTTCTTGGCAATCCACATGTTACAAGAACATGCTTAAGTAATTATTTAAATGGCTGAAGGAAGAAGGAATGAAACTTTATTGAATACAGAATTACAGGTTCAGGAGTTCAGTGAAATGTTTAATCATCAGGGTTTCATTCTGTAAATAATCCTGGCAGAGTCACATTTAATTCTAGAAGAATAATCTCTACTGTATAGTCAGATATAAGTATGAAATATTTTTATTAGTAAAGAACATTTATTAAGTCAGTATGTACTTAGTAACGCATCAGGATAAACTGCTATAGTACTGTCATAGTTTTATTACTCCATGATATGCAAGTCTAGTGACTACTGGTGGAGAGAGTTTGCATTCACATGAAAAACTGTGAACCAAGGAATTGTTTCACTTTTGAATTTCTGTTTTCCAGAAATTAAAATACTTATGTACTTGTATGTTGAGTATGTAGTCTAGGGTATATATTTATTTATATCAAAATAGACAATTTGTTTGAGAAATTATTTCCGCAATTCAATGTGAAGGGCGCGGTGTGTTGGCTTTTCCTTGGCAAGAGAAACCCCTTAGAGCTGAGGCTTATGTCATTTGAAAGAGGAAGTATTTATTCCTAAGAAATAATTCTGAGAAAGAAAAACCAATGTCAACACTTTCGAATTTCCAGAGACGTGCTCTTAGAGAGCATAGATATCTCTGTATGAAGTAATACAACAGATTTGCAAGACAAAATCACCTGATTGTCAACCCTGAACTGCCACCTTTTTGCCCTAGGACCCTGGTTGGAGAGCTACATATCTCAGTGCTGTGTCTGGAAGGGGCAGCTTTCTATAAAATAGAATAATGCTTAAATTTTTAGGGTGCGTTACATAACTGTTATTTCAAGTGTTTTTTTATTGCATGGATAGCAACTTAGGAAAAGGCAGGTTTAATGGGTCATGAAGTTGCTGCTGGGGGTGGGCAGCTTGCCACACACACCTGTCACATTCCTGGGGCCCTAACCCAGAGCCAGTAAAGAATTAAAAGAAAGCAAAGTTTAAAATAAAAACGATAGTTTATTTGGGGAAAAAAGACAGGAAAGAAAGAGGATGGTCGGCTACTGTGTGGGGGTAGTGGACCATGGCTGAGAGCCCAGGCGCTCTTGGGACTGGCGCTTGCCCTGGGGACTTGTTCTGTTGCATCCCCCAGGCGGGAGCCTGGCGCCCTCTGATCTGAGTTTTGGCTGTCTTTGGTCCTAAGCCAGGAGCGTCTGTCTGTATTCCTTTTGGACTTTGCACTCTCTCCTGTGTTTTCTAATTAATAAGTGAAGGGGGAGGGCCTACGTAGTGGATAGCGAATTGGTGGTCCACTTCGTACACCCAGCCGAATAGTGTGCTGCTGGATGTGGGGGCCCACCGGAGAGCTACTGTCAGCAGCATAAGGGCAGGGCAGGAAAAGCTGTCGGGAAGCTGTTTCGAGAAGCGGTTGGAGCTGCTGGAAGCTGCTCGTTCTCCTGGCTGCTCTGCTGAGGACCTCGCCATGATGGCTTTCCCGGGGAACTCTGGAGGAGCTCTGGTCTTCATCTTAAGCATCAGCTGTTGGCTCTGGAGCGGGAGACGGTGCGCTGCTCAGCCTCATGGAGAAGCTGGTCCCACTGGCTTTCCTGATGGGAACTCGGCTTTCCTCATCTCTGGAGGAGCTCAGGACCTCGCTGCTGCTGAAGATGGCTGTGGTACTTCTGGGAGAACTCTGGGGCTTGCCTGGAGCATCACCTCCTCGCCGCAGTGCGGCTCCCTCAGCCTGCCGGCATGAATCCTTCAGCTTACTGGCGCAGACGTCCCAGCTTCCACCGCTGACCTTTGGGCCTTTCCAGCACAGATCCACGGAGCGGGCCTGCACGAGGCTTTGCTGTGGGCTCTAGGCCTCCAGTTGGCCTGTGGGAGGTCTTGCTAGGAGCTCCAGGTTCTCATTTGGACTCATGCAGGGTATCCGGATCCAGGCCCTCCGCTGGAGCCTTTAGTCTTCAGTGTGTGGACAGGTTTCCTGCACGTGTATGCAGTTCTTTGGATGATTCAGTATAAAAATAACATTATACAATGTGTGCTGTATTATATCATTCCCATGGCAACACCCTCAGCGCGGCAGCCTAGCAGCAGGGGAGCTTGGGGATTACGTGAAGGGAGCGCACTTGTGCGTATGCGGTACCACAGCACATGGCTGCTCGGCGGGGCACGCATACCTGTGTACGTGTGTAGGATGCGCGGGCGCCTGCACGCGGATTAGGGTTATGCCTTCCTAAGATGGCACAGTAGCTAACACCAAGAAGTATCGGTTGTTCAGTGGCAGTTAGAAAGCCTGTGCGCGTCTGTGTGCATATTAGACGCGAGTCCTCAGGTGGCCGTCTCTCGGCACGCTCCCATTTTGTCGGGTGCAGGAGGGGAGCTGGCTTCGCTGGCGACTGTGTTGAGTGGTGTTATCTTCTGCGTCTAGCTAGCTTTCTCCTCCTTTGTTTTGCGAATCACCCGAACTGCAGAGTCCAGCTTTGAGAGTAGAAATGCTCTCACCAAGTTTCCTGGTTGACCTCAATAAAGCCCGCAGGTGTCTACCCTGCCTTTCCTACCTAGCACGCCCCTGGCCTGCAGTGTGTTCTGCCAGTGTCCGTGTGAGTACGCATCGGCTCCCTTGTAACTTCAGGGCTGGGCTCAAAGACTTAAATAGCCATGAAGCATTTGCACCTCACGGCTGGGCACAAGAACTGTCTTTCTGAATTCCATTGAATAACTGACACTTCTTTGCATTAGCTATTATGCTGTCTTAAAAATACATAAGCCTAATTAATTACACAAAAATTGATTTGAATTCTCCTTTGAAGGTGTTTAGCACAGTATAAATAAAATTTATTCAAAAGTATAATGGACGGATATACATTTAAAATGTGATTCCCATATTAAGCCTCATTGGTACTGTGTTAATGTCCATGCATGAAGAATATACATAATATGCAAATATAGGAAAATCACCCGAATGCAATGATGGCTTGAAATGCAGCTTGGTGCAGTTAAAAAGTAATAGAGTTGGGAAAATAGAACAAGTAAAAGTCTCAATATTTCCTTCAGGAGATCTGCAAACGGAGTACTCCTATGTCTCCTCAGGAGATTCTGTGCACTATTTTGTTTAAAAAGTAGTACAGTTATGTTCAAAACACTTGGCAGGTGACCTGCTTCCACATTTGATAAATATTACCTCAGTACTTGAACTTGTGATCTTATTAGTTGGCCATAGTTTTGTCCCATTTTGTACTCACCTCATGATTTTTCTCCTATCTTGTGATTTTGTGCTAGAAAACTTACTCTGTAAAATAGGGTCCATGGAAAGCCACTTCTTTCCAGATCCTCTTGTTTCTCAGGAGCCTTCAGGATCTCTCAGGATTGCTCTCTCTCTCTCTGTCTCTCTCTCTCTCTCTCTCTCTCTCTCTCTCAATAAAAACTTTCTACTCTTAACATGGATTGTTCCTTAGAATTCATTCTTCAGTTTTGAGAAACTTGAACACAATGTATCTTACATCTAATAGGTTGGGAGTTACACTTATTTACTGCATGTTATGTGAGGTTAAACATAATTTTAGCAAAAGTTAATATTTTTAGACAAATGTATCATTTTTAAATTTGATTATTGGGTTGTTTAACATATTTTTCAAGAAATGCACAAATGATGAACTTAATGTATTATTGCAAGTTGAACACCTATTTAATATTTCCACATGCTAAAGACTAAAACTAGACTCATGCCACTCACCATACACTAAAGTCAAAATGGCCAAAGATATAAATATTAAAACAGAAACACTAAATCTAATGGAAGAGAAAGTAGCTAGAAATCTTAAAGAGACAAGGATAGGCAAAAGCAAAGCTGTGCAGGTATTACTCCAGAAAATAAACAACTGGGAACTGCTCGGATTAAAAATCCTTTTGTATAACAAAATAAATCACCAATAGACTGAAAATCAAACTCATAGAGTGGGAAATATTTTAGCTCATTGTCCTTAAGCCAATGGACTTCTATCTAGAACATATAAGGAATTGAAAAAATCAGACATCCCCACAATTCAAAGACCTAATCCAAAAATGGCTTCTGAGCTAAGTATGCACAACTCAGATGAAGAAATTTAAGTGGAAAATGAATATTTAGACAATGTTAACCATCACTGGTCATGTGACAGACGCAAGTTAAAACAACACTGAGACTCCATTTCACCCCCAAAACAATGGCTACCTTCAAGAAGTCAACCAATAACAAATACTGGATGGGCTGTAAAGTAAAAGAAACCTTCTTCATTGTTGGTGGGAGTGTAGACTGGGCAAACACTGTAGAAGTCAGTGTGGAAATTCCCAAGATAACTAGGATTAGCGGTCCCATTTGATCTAGCTATTCCCCTTGTAGGTATCTTCCCAAGAGAATTAAAAAATATATCATAGCTAAATCTTAGGAGGAAGCCAAATACCCACTACCTGAAGAATTTGTAAAAATGATGTGGTCTTTTTATACAAAGGAATACTCTTCAGCCATAAAGAAGGGCCACTTCAGACTTTTGTGTATAAATGAAAGCAACTTGAGGCCATACTCAAAAGTGAAGTAGATCAGCCACATGTGCAAATATCACATTTTCTCTCTGATGTAAGAAAATGAATGAATAATTAAATTCTAAAATGTAGAGTAGACATTGTAAAATGGGAAGAAACTGTTCAAAAGGAAAAGGAACTAAGATGCAGAGCAGGATAGAAGGGAAAATGGAAAAAATGTGCATGAGTCATGCCATTGGCATCTCAATGAACTCTCTAGTTCGTTGAGAAGGAAGGCTTGTGGTTACACCAGCTGGATAAATTTTTGTGCTCATATGTTGTATTCTGAAAAACGTCTGTCAAGACAACATTGTATGATGTATTAACTGTTGTTCCATTGTTTTGTTATGAAATTTTGTTTTGTCTTTTTTCCATAAAAAAAGTTTGAGACTTTCATTCTGTAAGCACTATATATGCCGCCATTTATTTGTTTTTAAATTTATGTCAAAAGTTTACTTTTCTTCTGAGAAAGTTATAATACAATATTCTCGTATTCTTATTTTTATATAAGTGCTTTGCTTCCTACTATAAAGTAATATTTAAAACATCTTATATTTCTATATTGTAATTGCCTTATGTATAAGTGCTTTGGTGTTTTGACATCTTTAACTTATATCAGCAAAGGTACAATTTTGAGAATGATTATAATTGATTTTAGTATGTTGCATATGACCTTGAAAATTCTCTAGATAGAAACATATAATAGAATATTTTATTTTCAAATTTTATTTTTATTTCATCACTAAGAAAAATAGTAAAGAATTCAATAGGATGGGAGCTGAGGAGCAACTCACCCTGGGAACCTAGGCAGGCTGGTCCTGATTCTGGCCTGGAGATAGCCACAAGGCCTCTGTCCTGAACCAAAGCTGAAAGGAAACAAACAATAAGAACAGAATACACTTATTTGTTTGGAAATTTTTGTAAAGATAAAATGCCTCATCTACTTCTAGTTCACAATTTGAAAATACCAATCTGTTATTTGCAGGAAATGCTTCCTATCCATTCTTGTAACTACCCAGGTGATCATATTTTTTCTCCCACATTACACTGACATGGACAGTACATTTTGTAAGGTTTTCATTGGAATGTCAAAGCAAACTTAGATTCGCCACAAGGTGGGAATCGTGCTTAACAACTACACTCTATATAGGGTAGCAATATCAAATACATTGCTTAATTTGTTAAAATTTTGATAACATGTTCACACTGATGACTATGAATATTCTATAATTTTTATTTCTGAAACTTTGGTCATATTACCATAAACATTTAGTGCCTGCAATGGAGTTCTCACCTTTTCTGTACTTGAGACTTCAATATTAGGTTAATTCTCTTCTTAAATGAAGGGACTATTCAATAGTGAAGCCACCTCAGGCTGGAACTTCTTTGGTAGAAAATTCTTTTTTTAATTAATTAATTTATTTTTTCCATAATTTTATTGAGAAACAAATAGCAATGAGACAGTTTCAAAGCAAATTGG
>NDGN010110887.1:0-11783 GCA_002564285.1 Tympanoctomys barrerae
AAAGAAAGAAAGAAAGAAAGAAAGAAAGAAAGAAAGAAAGAAAGAAAGAAAGAAAACAGACCTAAATACAGTGAAACAGAATAGAAGATGCAGGCACAATTCCAAACACACTCAGCCACTTTATCTTTGACAAAGAGGCTAACTATGTTTACTGGAAGAGAACAAAGATAGCCTCTTTAGTAAATCGTGCTGGCGAAACTGGATTTCTATATGTTGAAGACTAAAGCTAAACTAAACTAAACTAAACCATGAACTAAACTAAACTCAAAAGGTATCAAAGATCTAAACAGAAACACTAAATTTACCAGAGGAGAAAATAGGTAGACCTCTCAAACATATAGGTATAGGCAGAGATCTCATGAATAAAACCCAAGTGAAATAGTAAAAAGAATCAACAAATGAGATCTCACTTTATTAAAAAACTCTTGCACAATGAAATAAATCACCAACAGAGTGAAAAGATAACCTACAGAGTGGGAAAAAACTATAGCCAATTGTCCCTCAGACAAAGGACTTATATCTAGGATGTATACAGAATTGGAAAAAAAATCAGAACACCCAAATTCAAAGATCCCATCCAAAAATGGGCATCTTCTTAGATGAATAAATACAAATGGCAAATAAATATATGAAAAATGCTCAACAGCATTGGGTAGTCAAGAGATGCAAATTAAAACTACACAGGGGCTGTCCAGACAGCTCAGCAGACTAAAGCACCTGCTTAGCAGGTGCAGGGACCAGGATTCGATCCCTGGTGTGCTGTGCCAGCCCCACCATCGGGGTGCACAGAGATGGTGATTGAAACTGGGGGTGGTGGTGCACACCTGTAATCCCAGTGCTTGGGAGGCTAAAAACAGAAGAATCTCTATGAGTCCAATCTCCATAGTGAGACCCAGTAGACCTTGTACTAAATACATAAAAAATTAAAATAAAACAAAACTACACAGATTCCATCTCACTCCAGAAAGAATAGCTATCATCCAGAAATCAACTGATATCAAATGCTGATAGGGCTGTGGGGGAAAAAGAATCCATCTCCATTGTTGGTGCGGGTGTAGACTGATGCAACCTATGTGGATATCAGTGTGAAGATTCCTTTAAAAACTAGGATTACAGGTTGTGTTTGACCCAGCTATTCCCCCTTCTGGGTATCTTCTCAGAAGAATTAAAAACATCGTCTCACAGCAATATGCATATCCATGTTTCTAGCAGCACACTTTCTGACAGCTAAATTTGTAAGAGCTAAATAGTTTGGAAACAACCCAAATGCCCGTTAACCAAGGAATTAATAAAAAGGATGTGGGTTTTTTAAAGATATAATGGAATACTACCCATCCATAAAGAAAAATAAACTAGAGACTTTTCTAGGTAAAGGGGTACAACTCAAGAACACACTTATGAGGGAAATAAATCAGATCCATAGGTGTAAACATCATACTGTCTCACTAGTGTGAGAAACTGAACAAGTAAACAGGATCTAAAATGTATAATAGATATTGTGAATTGGGAAGAAACTGTTTGGAAGAAAAGACAAATTCTGATGGGGGAAATAGGAAAGGAAGAATGGGGAAAAGAAGAAATGCACTTATTCCCAAGATAGTTATACAGCTAGTTTATCTTAGTTCATTGAAAAGATAAGTTTAAGCTCATATTATTTGGATGAGATATCATGTCTATATCTTGTACGCTGAATAACTACTATGAGAACAACAATATGCAATGTATTCATTATTGTAGCTCTCCTACAGGTGAGTTGAAACTGTTTGATTATTTTTTTCTCATTGAAACAAAAAATACTCAGTGACAGTTACTTGTAATATGTGGATGTATTTTCTTCCATTAATTTTACACATTTGGATTTTTTCAGGTGTCTAATTCTGCGTCCTGTTTTCTTATGCAACTTTACAGTGAGATCGTTTGCCTATGCAAGAGTCACAAACTGGGCATGGTGGCTCACTGCTGTAGTGCTAGAACTTTGTGAAGCTGAAGCAGGAGGACCAGGCTGAACTCGGACTGATGAGCTTAGCGAACCCTGACTCACTCAAAATGTCAAACCACCGCAATATGTGTATCCATATACATACATAGTATGTAGTCCACTACAACATAGAAAACGGAAAGATGAGAAATTAAAGATAGAAAAAGTGAATGATAGAGGAAGCTGACCTGCTGAGGTCGGCACCTCTGCCTGCGCGCAGAGAGGTCCATTCAGGTGTGGAGTGCAGAGCTCGGGACAGGTGGGCAAACATGGGCCACAGTGAATAATGAAGACCTAGAAGTTTCTGACATCGGCAACAGAGAGGAGAGCATTTCTCCAAATGTTCATTCTATACTGCTGTATCCTAGTCAGCCTCAGAGTAAAATCCCATGTGCCCACTTGGGTAGTCTGATTCTGTTTCTAAATGAATTTTCTATCCAACATTCTGTTGGCTGTTTATTGTTATACAAACCTGCAGGAATCAAATTTATTTTTGGTTTCCCATAGTCCCTTATGTGAAAATAAAAACAAAAAAGCTAGGAGATGTGGGAGGGAAATGTGCTAATGGTAAGGGTTCTCTGGAGCGAGCAATCTCTTATTTCCATTGACTTCAGGGTTATGCATATTCACTTTCGTAGACCAAGATGCGAGTCTTTACTCCGGGATTCTAAGGATGACTGCACTTATAAATTAGTAAAATCTGTGAGTCATTCCAAAGTTGTGTTTAATCCAAGATTCAGCTAGCAGCCTGACATAACACTCAGCCTCTGTCCTAAATTCAATGGGCCCTTTACTAAACACTGTCCCCGAATCCAATCAGTTGGGGTTAAACTACAGATTTTTTATTGCTGTCCACATTAATTCTCAGTTACTTAAAATGTTGGACACTGGTCAGAGGTCAGTGGCATTTTGAGAATGTGTATTTATTGGAATGCATGTATGGGTTATAAAGTAAAGCTTCCCAAAGTACCATAACAGGATAATTCTTTTTAAAAAATGAACTATGGGTAATAACCTTGACCCTGGCATTCCAAAGACATTACCAAGATGTAAACTAAACTGCGATGTGGTTGTGGGTTTTGTTTTGGGTTTGTTTGTTTGTTTGTTTTGTATAGTCTTACTACACAGGTGAGACTCATAGAGATGCTCCTGTTTACAGCCTCCCCAGTGTGGGGATTACAGGCATGCACCATCACACCCAGACTTGGTGGCCAGCTCAGAATGCCCATGGTCCCTGCACTTGTGTAAGCAGGGGCTTAGTTCACTGAGCTATCTCCCCAGCCTTTTTTTTGAGAGTGGAGGGTTTGGTTATGGCTTTTGGAACAAAATAAGTCTGTTGGAAATATGGTTCTAAAGGGAAAAATCAATAAATACCAACTAACTTGAAAATCATACAAAGATGGACTCCTTAAACCAGTAGCAAGTTTCTTTTGGTGTCAATTAACCTCCAGGGTCATAAAGATTATTAGGCTGAATTATTTATTCAAGAGATGAAGTCATAAAGAAAGGAAAAGTTCTGTAAATGCCACTTCTTTGCACAGATTTTAGTCAAGTTCCCAAACAATAAAATTTCACTTATTCATGGCCTGAAGTCTTTTAGATTATCAAATCAAGTGGAATAGGGGAAGGTAGCACATTGCATGTTTGACTATCTGTGCATTTTTGCCTTCATGCATATCTCTGCTGGGTTAGAAAGGGAAGCATAAGTGTTTTCTCAGGTAGAATAATTCTCTAGCTTTTAGTCCTAAGCTGATGCAAGGCTGACACCACAAAAACTGATAGGGTGTCATCAAAGCTTGCATCCTGGTAAATGTGAACACAAATGGTATGCGCCCTCCCCCACCCACCCACTTTGCACTCTGAGTGAAAGGGAAAGCTTCCTCTCCAAGCTTAGGGTGTGCAGCAGGGGATGAAGAACGTGCCTCGAGATTGGCAGGTCTGTGCTTTTGTGCAATCAATATTGTTTATGGATTGCTCTGAGATGGCTGCATCCATTTGAAGAGGAGGGGAAAAAAAGACACTACAAACACATACACTTGAGAATTTCAGGAAATTACCCAAATGCTCAAATCCTTCCCAGGGGCAATGGTTTTCAATAGGAGTTTACATGATAAATCCATGCAGTGAATACATTTAAAAAATAATAATCTAGCAGCCGCTTGGAACAATAGCACACCCATATCGGCTGCTTATTTTGAAAAGAGTCTGTAGTCAGAATGTGTGTGAAATTAGGCCATCAAAAAGGGAACAAGACAAAGAAGCCCCAGAATGGCTGAAACAGGCGAGGCAGCTTATCCACCAGTCCGACAATGCAGGGCATGCTGGGGAAACTACTCAGAGTGGGGCTCACAAAGAAGCAGACAAAGCCAGTGTGGAAATGGATGATAAGCAGAGATCTGCAGCCATCCAGGAGAGAGGAAGAGGCAGCTGCAAAGACAGGAGTCTGAAAATGATAGAGTCAGACTATAAATAGATGCACTGATAGTAACTTCCCTGTGTGGGCAGCATTTCACTAGCTGGGCATCACTGCCCCAAGTTTGCTCTTTGGCATCTCAACAGCTTATCCACTGCTGATGAATAAGGTTGACTTCTGAGGCCAAAGTCATGTTTCCAAGTAGTTTTGAGAAAGAGAGAAAAGATACTGTAGATCCTAAGCTTGGTTTTGGGAAATATCATGTCTGAAGCTAGAGTAAACAGCAAAGGCTAAATTTTCAAAAACAAAATACTAGGGCCAGCATTTGTGAGAAAGCCCATTCACACCCACTCCCTGGCTGGCACAGGAGATGTGGGCAGAAGTTGCAGGGAGGTTGCTTCCTAAGTGAGAGCCCACTGACAGCCATCATCATCCCCCCCCCACATGCTCTTGTAGTTAGAGCCCCATCTTCAGCGAGTACAAGACTACCATTTTTTTTTCCAAGAACTTTTTTTTAACACCTGAGTCATTTCTTTACCACCAGGGACAAGTGTTCCCACAAGACAAGTGACATTCAAGGTATAAGCCAAGAGAAGCTGTTTAAAACATAATTTAGGAATGTGCAAGAACTGTATTTCCAAAATATTCTTTCTGTATTGACACTCTCTATTCCTATGCCTGCAGTTTTCTAAGATTTGTTTGAATGATCCATTGCTGGATTTAAATAATGATCTAATCAGGTTTTTCGTGTGTTTGCTTTTGTTTTGTTTTGTTTTGTTTTGTTTTGTTTTCCCTGCTGTGGCTGAATGCAATAGGTGAAAGGCACGAATGAGACCATCACCAAAGAATCACAGGTTATACAACAAAGCCAGGATTAACCCAAACCAATAAATCTGGATTCTCAAACTGATGTGAGAATATTAAAGTTAACTTATATTTTTGCCAGTGGAGGAAGAATTTCATAAAAGTAACATGAGTAGCATAGTTCATTAGCTGGGCAAAGGTTGAAGGAAAGAAAAATGAAGAACTCCCCTCTTAAGAAAAGAGAGGTAACCATGATAGTGCTTCTGGAAATTTCTCCTTATACATAGTGCAAATGAGTGAAAAGGGAAGAAGTGACGAAGGCTGCTTTTTTTCCTCATTACGTCTCACTCCTGGCTGCAGAGTTAGTTGAAGAAAACTTCGTGCTTTATAGCTCTATTCTGAGTCAGTGTCTGCAGAATCACAGCTGCGCTGTGCTTTCCTGGCTCAGAAGATTCCACAGATATTAGAAGGAGAGCAACACCCCTCATTCAGCAAGGTGGCAGGCATTTTTTGGGGAGAGGAGGGGGCTCATGACTGCGGCTTTGTGTGCAAGAGTGAGAATTGCTCTTTGAAGCGCATCCCCCGTTTCAAAGTGAAAAACCATCTTAGAGAAAAGTGTCTGTAGTAGGTAGTCTAACAACAATAGAAAATTATTTCCACAGCATTTGGAACTCTAACGACCCCAGTGACATCTCCTCCCAGTTCACCAGGCCCCATCCCTTGCTGTGATTACAAAAAGGTGATAGCATGTCTGGGCCTCATTATAACAAGGCTCCAGGGGGTGGGGAAAGAGCCTATCTCTAGTCTATAATAATTGTGTCAGCTGCAAAAACTGTGTACTGACCCCTTATTCATCAAAGCTTATGTTTTGATGAAAAGGCATCTTTCTTTCTTCATTGTAGTTTTATTTCCAATGCTAGAAGGAAAGATTCTCCCATATCAATACCTTGAGGGGACCAGCACTGTTCATAACAAATCCATCCAGGCCGGATTCTAAATGTTAATAGACTGGCGGGGCTGGGGGGAGTCGTTGCTGGCTGGGGAAGTGGCTGGCAGCGGCCCATCCAGCGTTGACTCATGCCTGAATCACAGCCAGGCAGGCAGGATGTTGTTTTGGGGAAGTTCGCAGGCCTGTCAAAAACCTGCTGTTGCCATTGGCTGATATTATGCAAGATTCCAAATGATATTTATTTATATTCTCCTTTGGGTTTGTTGTGTGGCTATCCCACCCCCTTGACTCTACACACTCTTCAAGTGACCAATAAATAAATAAATAAATAAACCCTTTTTTAAGCTAGGCCCATCAAAGCTAAAGGCACTTTGTCCCCAAGCTCCCTTCAGCAAGCAGATCAGTGCCAAGTCATTTGTTCACATCCCTGAAGGGTGTGGTTGGGGTACAGGCCTAATGAGCAAGGCAGCACCCCAGTGTGACACCCCATTCTGCTAAGGAGTAACCCATAGCTTCCTTCAACTGTATTCCTTCCCAAAACTAGTAAACTGTCATCTCGGTAACTTGCTAGACTAACAGAATAATATGTAATTTCCCAAGTGGTGTCAGGCCTAGGAATAGATGGATTTCCTTTGTTTCAGGTCTCACCTGATGTTGGAGAGGGGACAGGGATGTTCCTGTGTTGCTCCTGGAAGATTCAAGAGAGTTGAGCTTTTCCATCTCAGCTTCTCCCACTCCTTCAGTCTGTGGGAGTTTATCCATTAGAGCAGAGGAAATTCTCCCCACTGCATCATACAGTACTGATAGGTTCCTCTGCAGAAAGTTGGTAGGCAGAAAAAGTGTGAGTGAATTCATTTATATGACTAATTTAAGACACAATTGAGAGGCACAGTGTTCTAATAGATGGAGTTCTGGCTGAGGAATTAAGAAACCTGAGTTCCATTCTTAGCTCTGATTATGGCTTAGCTCAGTAAAACAGAGGGTTAGCACTTTCCAGAAGAATTTGAACTCCAGAAACAGTCAGTTCAGGACAAAATTATACACAAATATAGCCATGATCTCCATTATCTACAGCTTTCATTGTTCTGCTGAAAACCAAATTTAACTCTCCCTAAAGTCTTAGAAAAGTCCTAATGATAAATGTTATTTGATTTGAGCCTCTGGGGGGAAAGATGGAATTGTTTAGCATTCACTATGCAAGGAGGAGCTTTCTTTGGAGCATTATTCAAAGCAGGCCTATGCTGTGGAGGAGGGGCTTTCCTCCCACACTGGCAAAGGGGAGATACATGGGGCTCTTTCAAGTCCTGCCTAGGGCACTGGACACAGCTGCATGGCTGCCTCCCTGGAAAAATGACCTTGGCCATTAGCTGAGTGGATGGTGGTTGTTTTCATCTAAATAGCACACTCTGGGCAGATTTTAGACTTAGAAGACAGAACAATCAATGCCCAGTTTTACTACCTTTACATTCACTGAAATCTTCTCCCTGGCCTTAGTTTCTTTAGAACATACATGGAAGTTCAAGTCAGGAAACTCTTCAAGCCACCATGATTACATCAAAATAAATGTCAAGTATAATACTTATAATTACATTACATTACCAAATTTAACCCTCAAAATAATGATCACCTAGCCAACCAACACAGTGGTCTACATTTGAGTAGCATATTAAACTATGTTCAATATAAAACAGTCATTCCTTCTAAAAATGTCCTTTGATTCCTTTCTCCAATGTATTTTACTTTTTCAATTGTTTAAATCTACACTTCTGCTTATTTTGATTGATGATGAACATTTTATCACCTTGTATTAATACAATCACTCTACAAATACTTCTTGGTGCAACTGTGGGTCCTGGATCATGCTAAGTATTTAAATGCAAAGATAAGCATCTATTCTTGTCCTTCAAGAGTGACAGACTAAAAGGACAACAGACCAGTCAGGATAGGATCAGAGGTACTCTGATGTGAACCTGCTGGCTTCAGTGAGGGTGCAAAGCCAGGGAAGCCTGGTAGAGGGGTTAGGAGAGAGGAAGTGAGGCATAGCTTTTGTCTGGGTGGCCTCAGAGGAAATTCAAAGTATAGCACTGTGGGATGTGTGTGAGAAATTTCAACATTTGGCGCCAAGGCAGAGCAGGAACAGATGAGAAGAACACGAAAAAAGAATAGATGGAAGTCAGATCTTGGAATGCTGCTCATACTCCTCAACATTTCACCATGTAGGCAATGGGAAATTGTAAGGGAATTTTATCCAGGGAATGATGCCATTCAACATGCAGAAGACACTCTGGTGCACAGATAGAGGCTGGGTTAGACATAGGTTAAAGGATAGATGGTCCTATTTTTGAGGAACCCAATGTTTCCTTCCCACACTTCATCCAAGGTATTTGTGGAGGGTGACTTGACTCATTTCCTGACTCAGCCATGTGACATAGTAAGAGCCAAACAGAGTCTGCCCTGAGCTTTCTGCTCAAGCAGCCAAGGAAAAGGCTCTCTGCAGAGATGGCAAGAGAAGCAAGACAGAAGCCTAGAAGAGAGCTGTCATCATCCACCTGCCAGAGAAGCCACTCATAGAAAGAGAGGCTCCAAGGATGGAGTGAGAACAGAACTCTATGTCATGTTATACCCTGGATTGAGAGGTCCTGAACCTTCTGGTTGCTAAGCTACTGAAATCTGTTTAGTTGAGTTTTATGTCACTCTCAACGTTAAGGTTCCTAACTAGTGCAACAAGGAGGAGGACTAAGTAAAAATTATTACAATTCTCCAGCTGACAAGAAGGAGGCAGAGCCAAGGCGGTAGCAGCAAAATTGAAAAATGAGTGACATAAATAAAAGAAACTGAGGATGTTGAAACTCAGCATTTAATAACTAATATAATGTGAAGGTGGGAAAAGGGAGGTGCCTAGGATGGGCCCCATGTTCCTATTTCCATGGTGATGCCATTTACCAACTCAAAAGATAGTTGAGAAGTGATTTGGAAGAAGAGGAAAATGAGTTTTATTACGGATGTGCTGAATTAGGTCCTCTAAGATATCCAGATGGAGATGTACATAAGCAGTTGGATAATGATTCTGGAAGTCAGAAGAGAAGCCTGGATAAGCTTAAGAACAGAAATAACAAATGTGGCTTGCAGATTCTAATTTATGACAACTATTAGAGACCCACATATCACCAGGTGGGAGCAATCAATACATAGAACCTCCCATAAATAGCTGCTTGTCAAGGTTAGTGTAATTTGTTTTGTTACAATTTTTATCTGTGCATATTTTTTCTGGACATTGATGAATTTTTAGCATCTTCTGATCCTAAGGTACTTTAATAAGGCAGCTAGAAATGCTTACATATGATTCCAAGCCCCCACATATAGGAGCAATATGAAGTTCCATGTGGCATGTAAATCACTTTGACCAGTGTGTGGACCTGTGTACAAGCCCAAAGGCAGTCTTTGGCTGTTGTATCATTCACACAAATACACATGAAATAACTTTTTTGTAAATAGAATGAATATAACTCTGAAGAAGCTAGGGTGCTTCTACACAATGTCATCTTACCTACTCTTCCCAGAATGCCCATCTTCTCAGATCAATACTCAGAAGTTCTATCTAACCTTGTCTACCACCCATTAAATGCAAAAATGACTATACATATAAATGTATATGTACATTATACATTATGCTACAATATGCATCTAACTTTTATTATAGGTCTCTATAATACAACCTGCCTGTACTATTTCCAAGTTTGAAAAAAATGTTGACTGTCAGTCAAAGCTAACCAATATGGCAATAGACTTAGAGAGACTCTAGTAATATAAAGTCCTATTTTTCTGCAAATGAGGGGAGAATGACATGTAGTGTGGAGGGGAGAATGTGAAAACTTCTGATGAGGAGGAATATAAAAGACATTTCTGAAGTGTGTTGTGATTGGCTCCTTGATTCAATGAGTAATAGGTACCTCTCAGACTAATTTGAAAGCCTTCAATTTTTTGACAAGCTCTTTAATTTTCACAGTACCATCAATTAACTTGTATGTAAACATAGCAATTTGATGAATTAAATCCATTAAATAAAATACATCAAATGCATGCTTTTTATACACTAGCACTGGGAACAAGAATGTCTAGGAAATTAACCTGTCTTTATCTTTTAAAGCAGAACCTGCAGGAGACTGATTTTTCCTTACATTTCTATCAGGATGCAAAGGGTCTGCAGAAAAACAAGAGTAGAAAGAGGAAAAGGAACAAAGGGCTAAGAGAAGAAGAAGGTGTTGTCCCTGAGTGCCACATCTAAAGGGCAGTTTTTGGGCCCAGAGCCTGTGCAAGACAAAGGATATGAAGAAAAACTCCTGTTCCAATAAGCTTGTTAACAACATAACATCTGGTCAACCTTTCATTTACTTTCCAAATTGAATCACTTGTGTTTGTGACTAGCTTACACTTCACTCCTCAAATCATTACCACAGAAACAGATGACAAAAAGTAGTAAAATGAACTCAAAATATCCCTTTTCCGCCATTTTTTTTCCTTTTCCGCCATTTTTTTTCCTTTTCCGCCATTTTTTTCCTTTTTCTGCCATTTTTGCTAGCATGTGTTCCTGAGTGTGAAGCTGAATGTATTTGTTTCAGGCTAAAGGAAGAAAGAAAGAGGGGCATTCCCCTTGCATGTCTGTTTCCAGGTAGGGAGTTCCCTCAGTGCGGAGTGGTGTACTAGCCGGGAGAAAGCCTGGTAATTGAGCAGCAGAGACATCTGGCAACTCTTTGGTCCTTACAGTTGCTAAATCTTGAAAGAAGTCATAAATATAGGTGAGAAAGAAATGTTTTGATGCCTGCTCAACAACTTCCTTCAAAGAATTGCACTTACTTTTCACTTGACAGTATCCTCTTCAAAGTCCCAACATGTGCTGTTTGTCCTGCACAAGACAGACTCCTGTCAGGTGGAGCCACTGCAGGGCAAAACCTCATGAATTAAAGAAGTCATGGTTGTCTTTCAGTGTGCTTCATAAATAAACAAATGAAATGAAAACTTTTTTATATCACACAAAACAAGGACAATTATCTTACTATTTAGTAAAAACTAGACTTACAAATCTTACTTTACTTATTACATAATAAATACAAACACAGTATAAACAGTAGGTTTATTGATATTATCGTATTACGGACACGTATATTACCGGCACTATGTTTGAAAACTTCCTTTTTTTCAGATTAATTTTAATGATGCTTCTGCTCATTTGCTGTCAAGAACACCAGATATTCACACAATTGAGGCACATAGCAGAGATCACCCAACTAGGAAATGGCAAAGCACTGGTTGACATTCATTCTAAAGACTCTGCATTTCTGCCACAGCATTTGAATGTCAGTGATTCTCAAACTTAAGCATGTGTTGCAAATACCTAGAGGCCTTGTTCAGACACAGATTTCTGGGCCCAGCCCCAAGTTGCTATCTCAGTAGGTTCTAGGTAGGACCCAAGAATTTATATTTTTAACAACTGCCAGTGTTTTCCTGATGCCTCCGGCCCAGAGGTGGTTCTGTGATCACTACTGACACCTATATAAGTTTCTGAAGTTTTTCAGTTCTTTGAAGGCTAGCTTATAGTGAGACTCTACCATATATATATATATATATATATATATATATAT
>NDGN010110893.1:0-12401 GCA_002564285.1 Tympanoctomys barrerae
AGCGATCCTCCTGTTTCAGTCTCCCCAGTGCTGGGATTAGAGGCATCTACCACCACACCAGGTTTTGGGTTGGCATGGCATGCGGTACTGGGGATTGAATTCAGGTTCTTGAGCTTGTCAGGCAGATGCTTGGGCTGCCAAGCTATCTCCCTGGCCCCTATGCTACATTTTCTTTAGCTATTCACATAGTATCAGATACTTTGATTATTCCAAAAAACATAATTTTAAGTGATTCTTAGTAATTAACTTAATAGCTTTTGGTTATATATAAAAGTGAAAGCCTGTGAAATAAATCCCCATTTCCCATTAAGAGCTGAGGAAAGAACTTGCATTTTTTCCATCAGCAAGTCTTTTGAGGTAAACCAGTGAGGACTGGACCATACTTTGAGACACACTGCTGTAGGGTAATAAGTGAGAGTAAATTGAAATGGTATGCTACTTCCTTATACCCAGACATGGCTCTGTCATCTCACTTTAGTCTGTGTCCTATATTCAATATTGCCTAGTCAGCCTCGATTCTGGATGTGGTACATGTGAAAAGAATTAATCACACCTGTTGGGAATGGGTGACTTTGTTTTAGTGTGATTTGGCTTTTCTAACAAAACAATGTAGGTTAGGTGGTTAAACAACAAACACTTGCTTCCCACAGTTCTGCAGGCTGAAAGTCCACAATGAGGGCACCAGCATGGTTAGGTTCTGGTGAGGGCCCCTTTACTGGCTTTCAGACAGCTGTCTTCTGCGTTCTCACATGGCAGAAGTAGGATGCTCTGATATCTCTTCCTCTTCCTTTTTCCCCCTTGGGAGACCTGACTTCTTGACCTCATCAAAATGTAATTACTTTCCAAAGTCTCCACCACTTAATACCTTCACATTAGGAGTTAAGACTGTAACACATGGGCTAGCATAAGTATTCTGTCTGTCTACAACAGAGCACTTCTTCCAACACTCAGCCTTAACACTTCTAGCATCTTCTACTTATGCCATCACAATACTTACCATATTTTAACACACTGCTTTTCTTGTTTGTATCTTTTTGATGCCATGGCACCTTAAATACTACAATGTACCTGATGCATATTAAGCACACATGGCACATCTGCAAGATGTTCGTAGCACCTTGGCCACAGAAATTTTGGTGTCTCCTAGAAGTATGTATGTTTCAAGTCCTTCTATAAGAATAGAAGTGAAATTACTATGTAAAAGTAAGACTATCTTCTTTTGCAAGAACCTCAGGTAACATTGCTACTATAACCAATAAGGCTTAAACCTTTGACTTTATCTCATTGATTATAATTTTATGTTTCCATCTGCAACTGAAAAAGTAGGAAAAATGTCATATTTGGTTCATATATATATATATATATATCACCAGAAGAAAATTTAATTTTCAAAAAATGTCATGACTTTATTTTTCAAATAACATTTATGTCCAGATAAGACATTTTCAAATCAATCATCCAGAGGGATGTCATCTCTAATGGAGAAGAACAGAAGGTACTCATTACTGCTAAATGTTAAATATTATGCATCACTGTCATTCTTGCTGATTCAGGGGCTGATTTTGAGAGTGTTGGCATGAGGGCAGATTCATGTACCCAGATATGTGATAAGAAGTGCATTTATCCCTGAACAAAAGACCCCTAAAGCACTTGAAAGAAAAAAGTGACAGAACCAAAGGGAGAAATAAACAACTTCATCATAATAATTGAGGATTTTAATATCCCATCAGTAATGGTAAGACCAAGTAGATAAAAAAAATCAACAAGGAAATAGAAGATCTGAACACTACAAGCCAAAAGACATGTAGAAAACACTCCCCAAATTACCTAACTGACACATATGGAACATTCTACCCAACAACACAATACATGTTTCTCTCAAGTGCACAAGGAACATTGTCCAGGACAGACCATATGTTGGGTCGTTAAGCAAGTCTCAAAAAATTCACAAAGAATTGAATCATGCGAAGTCTGTTCTCTGATCACAGTGGAGTGAAGAATGAAGTTAGAAGTTGGTAACAGAAAGACGTCTTGGAAATTCACAACTTCTGGAACATAAACAACAGAGTCCTAAATGACGCAATGAAAAGATCACAAGGGAAATTAGAAAATAATTTGAGACTAATGAAAACAAGAATACACCATGCTGAAATTTATGGGATGCAACAAAAGTAGTGCTTAGAGTGCTTAGTCATAAATGCTTATATTACAAAAGAAGAAATTCTTAAATCAGTAACCAACAAATCAATATTAGCAACTTCATATTTGGGAAATACGAATTTTATCACCTTACAGTGAATTTACAACTAAATTTATTTGTGAGTGGAAATAGCATCCTTTTGAAGTGGCAAGGCCATTTGTGACTGGGTAAGATATATTTACATATAATCATAACAATATAACAAAACTAGGAAATAAAAAATAATTGCTCAGAGGATCACAGCATAATAGTCACTTTGATATCACTTTTAGTTTTTTCAAAACTGTCTCTCTATGTAGTTCAGGCTGGCTGTGAACTCATTATGTAGCCCAGACTGTTCTCAAACTCACAGTGATCCTCCTGCCTCAGCCTTCTCAGTGCTGGGATTACAGCTGTGCACCACCACCGGCTCCCTTTAGTCTTTTCCTGTGTTCACATATGAGATTCAATACAGCAGAGTTGCTAACAATATGATGATTTGGGGTCATAAATTAGAATTGGTCTCATTTTATAGAACCTTTTCAATTTTGAGATCTATGTGTTTACTTTTCATTTCATAAAATTAGAAAATGACATGTTCTTCAAAGAATCGTTGTCAAGGACTTTATAGATTCCTCTGGAAAAAAAAATCAAACGGATATCTATATACAAAACCTGAGATGGATAATAACTCAGTGAATGAGAACTGGTTCTCTTTATATTCTTTCTTTTGGTGGCCTTATTCATACCACGTGTATATTTTCTATCTTGCCTTTCCCACTATATACTTTATCATAGGAATATTTTTTCACATTGCTTTACAGACTTCAGAATTGAGATGAATTATTTCTCATAGTCTTTGAATTATCATGATTTCATAACCTTTCCCTCTGCCAGAAGACAGAGGACTGATTTATTGATCTGCATTGAACTAAACTTAAAAATAAAAACAAAAAGCTTCTCCAAATGTCTTCTCTGTGGTTTGCTGGAATTTTTTTTCTGTCCTCAATTTTGACATGCTTCCTGCTTTGACCCAATTATGCAAGCTCTATTAAAGTTCTATTCACTTTCTCCAAAGGATGTGGTTTCGGGTTCAGATTTTTCACTCTCTAGTGAAGTCACATTGTCTTTGATTTGTGATGCTCTTTTTTTCCTGCTCTTTTTTTTCCTTTTTTTATCACTTGGTTAGGAGAAAGGTGAGATCTGCAATGGCTCTGAACTGCATCAAGGTTTCATTGGTTTCCTTCCCTGCACAGCTATTGTTCTATACCCTGGTTGCTGTCTGTGCGTGTAGAGGACTCTTGAGGGAGATTGCAAGGAACTGTTGAGTTCATTTGGGATATTGCTTTAAAGGTTTCTCCTCAGCAAATGCACAGAAGCTACCTGGATGACTTCTGTTAATACAGAGCCCTGGACAGTATGGGGTATGAACTCTCAAGAAGGAGTTGGGGTTGATGAAAGCTTTTAGGAGTAAATCTGAGGCTAGAGAAGTCCATCTCTTCCAGTTCGGTGGAAGTCACAGTGGACTGAGGACTGCATTCTGCATGTCTTTATACACTGGCATGTTCATTTCCTTGGGTCAAAGGACAGGACTGGTACATGCTCTTTTTCAATATAATGAGATGTATTTCTCTATTTGGTGATTCTTAACCCAGGCTGTAGGCATGGATTCTTCCCCTCATGGGACATTGGTAATCCCTGGAGGTAGTTTAAGTTTTCACACCTAGGATAAGGGGTGGATTCTTACTGTCATCTAACTGGAGAGAGGCCAAGAAGACTATTAGGCAGTGTACAATGCCAAGGACAGCTCCTTATGACAAAGAATGATAGTGTCTCTACTGCCTGTAGTTCTGGCAATGAGTTGTATCTGCTTGAAAGGCCAATGTCAGGCAGGTCTGACTTGTTGCAAACTTTCCAAGTAACTGATGCTGTATATTTTATAGAAATTAAGTCTTTAATGAAAAAGAATACAGTAATTGCCTATCCAGTATTTATACTCTCATGTATGCAAGGCAAATGTTCCATCACTGAATTGCAATCCTAACACCCCTCCTTTTTTTTTTTGGTGGATCCAGGGATTGAACTCAGACCCTTGGACTTGCCAGGGAAGCACTCATTCTACTGAGCCATCTCCCTGACCCCAACCCCCACACCTTTTCTGAGATAGGGAGTCACTCAGTTGCTGCTCAAGATAGCCTTGAACTGGCTATCCTGCTTTAGTCTCCCAAATGCCTGGGATTACTGCTGTGCCTCAAAATATCAGCTAGAAATAAGGAACCCATAAATGAAATTGTTTTATCAATTGGCAAATAGAACACATCTATTATATGTACTGTATATAAAATATTCCTGAGTTATGGTATTAGGCCTCAAGCCCAACTACTTTTTTGTAGGATATGATTTCTTCTCAAATATATCACAAAGCAGTAGCTTATCCCAGAAGTTGGCCAATTAAAAAAATTATTATTATTATTTTTTTCTCAGAACTGGGGATTGAACTCAGGCCCTTGCGTTTGCCAGGGAAGCACTTGTTCTACTGAGCCATCTCCCCAGCCCCTAAAAATATACTATTAAACATTATTAATCATCAGCACCAATACCAGCATCATCACTTTTACCGTCATGGTCACAACCGTTTGTTACATTCTTGTGATAAGCCTTATACTCCATGCTATGGTTCACTTATATTATTTCACTCACTTCTTGTGTTCTCTGCAGGGGTGTAGATACTATGAGGGCCAGTTTGTTTATGGGGAAATGAAGGCAGAGAGGGTTTGTGTATCTTATTTCATGTCACCCAACTTGTACATCCCAGCATTTGTCATACTCCATAGCCAGTCCTTTTCATCACTGTTACCCATTGCATTCATTTAAAATGTCCTTTCAATATGTAGTCTTTGGAGATGTTTTACTGTGCTGGGTCAGAGTAAAGCCAAAGAAGGTTAAAGTGACTGCAGAAACTGTCCTTTCCACAACTCTGACATGCTGGCTTATTTGTTTCTTTGTTTTATCATTCATTCATTCATTGTTTATTGAGCATAAGGGATCCACTGGGAGTTCAATCTACCAGGTATTGAGAATTCTAACAGGAATCAGACAGGGCATCTACATTAGTTTACAGCTGAATGGGCAAAATATTGCATAGAAACTCAAAGTGTTTGCTCTTTTTAAAGGTCTTCAAAGAAAGAAGGGGTAATGCCCATAAGTGTGAAAGAAAGTATGAAAGCAAGAATAAGAGAAAAGTAAAGGAAGAGAAGAAAAAGAGAGGAGGGGGCAAGAGGGAGAGAAACCAGAGTAGCACCTGTTCCAGCTGTGCTGAGCTGCGTGGGCTGTGCCCAGCTTGACACTACTGCAGTAGAGGGTGCCAGGCCTCTGCAGAGCCTGCCTGTCCTCCCAGGATGAGGGAGGGCTTGTCAGGCGTGTCTGTATCATTTATGGTGCAGCCATCTCCGAGCCATGAAGCCTTTTCTCTCATTCCCTCTCATGCTGTGTGCAGCCCACGCAGAAAACTGGGGAAGTGAATTCCAGGCTGTCTAATCAGGCTTGGCTGCATCATGACAACGCTGCTCGTTTTAACTTCCTGCACATGCTGTGGCATTTGAAAAGAAGCAATCATGAGGAGCAAATCAAGACTTGCAAATTTCACTTGCACGCCCTCCCCACCACTCCTTGCCCATGAACTCATCACCCCACACCCTCTGCTTTAGAACTGGTTTAGGCCCAGGTGGGGCTGGTCAACTGGCTGTTCACTGAGGGAAATTTCTATGATGCAGTCGACAGATTGGTGTCTCTTTCATCCAGGCAGGTGGCACAAACGCTGCTCAGAACAATTCAGCTTGACTGCTGGAAAAACAGCAGAAAGCAAGTGTGCCCCGTTGCAGGGAAGGGCTGGATCCCTTTTGGAGGGAGGAGAGTAGCACTTCCTTCCACCTCAGATCACCTGCCCTGACACAGAGCAGCCACAACTGATTTCTTAACAAATAATACCCGTTTTTCTGCCTAGCTCTTGCCTGAGTCCTAATTTGCAATACAAGGGATAGGAATCACACCTGCTCATTAGTTCCAGGAACAATGATTAGGTTCCAAAAACTTTACACAAGAAGTTTACTACATCCTGAATGCTCAAAAATCCAGTTACTCAGACTCCATTTTCATTTCCTAATCATTTTGCACATGGGCTAGCAGGAAATTATCCTGGCTGAATTGATCTTTTTCTTCACCATGGACATTATCAGTATGAGCTGGATTTGAATGTGATACATTAAAGTAATGGGTTAAGTCCCCTCTTTTATTAGGTGAACATGTGCACATGGACTCTGCCTAGTGTGAGCACATTAGAAGCAAGTAATTCAGGACAATTTCCTTCAAAGAAATCACAAACTAGCTGGGTAAGGATGCGAGAGGGCTATCAGCACAGAATTGTTGCAGCGAGGATGAGGGTGACAAATGAAGAAGCTACATGGGATGGTATAAAGCAGACACCATATTCTACTAAAAGAAATGTTGGGAAGATAGTGCACAGGCATAGGTTCATACCCTGGCTGTGCTATTCCCTTGGTCTGTGATTTTTGCATTACCACCCTCTTTACTTTTCTCATCTGAAAGCTGAGAAAAATACCTACCTCAACGTGAGGATGATTCCAGTCCTCAATATAAAGGACATTCAGTGATGTGGTAAGACATTGTGGTTGGCACACTTGAGACAAGTACCACTGGTGTTTCTGCAGTTGCAGCCAAGAGTGATGCTAAAACCCTACAAAGTGCAGAACAGTCCCACAGCAATTGTAACCAATGCCAAGGATGAGAAACACTGAATTGCGTAGTGTATAGAAAGTTCTCAGCATAGTGCTGGCTATTCCTAGTATCAACTACTGAATGTTCCCATCAGAAAGAACTTAAAGTCCCTCATGTAGTAGCACTAGATACTATGTCCCAGGGGGAACCTGAATCCAGGTCAGTTCCAGCCTCAAATCCAAGTCTTTTGGTTCTCAGTTTTGTGCCCCTATTTCCTAGGGAAGGCGAGGAGCTTTCCTGCTAAACATTGTCTGTGTTTTGTTGGTGCTGGTCATGGAGAAAGGTTTGTAGCCTGCATTCTGCAGGAGAGAGTGAGGCAGAGTTAGCCACGGCTGGGTGAAGTAGTGAGGTGAGGCTTCCTGCTACAGATTTGTCCACCATATGGGAGGGTGTCGGACACTGGACATGCTTGAAAGAGATGGACACAGCTGCATTCTACTGCCAGCTATATCATGTGGTAATGTTGTGACACTGGGCTATTTCCTGACTACTCTGAACCAAATCTATAAATAAGAATGATAATACCATTCTTGAGAAGGAACCAAAAAGACAGCAAGGAGACACAGATGGGGCACTTGGGATGAGCTGGCACCCAGAAAGTGTTCATTTCCTTTGCTGTGTCTATATCTGGTCATGTCTTCTGCACTCTGCCCCTTGCTTCCAAGGCCAGGAATTGGTTGATTTTTAAATGAAATGCTCTCCAAAACCACAGCTCTGTGCCTTTCCCTAGGGAATAAGAAGAAAGCACACTAAAAACTGAGCTTAGTAAAGCACTTTTCAAGCATTTGGAGAAGCTGTTTCTCAGTCACCACCTACACTGAATCCCTCCAGCTGGTGCCAGTTGGTGAGATAATTTCCAGCCTGCAGGTGTCTCCTTTCTCCTGTAGGAGGCAGTGCAGTTCCAGTTTTCAAACCCTGCAGCAGTTTTGGTTTCAGAAGTCCTTCTGTTAAGATAACAGAATTACAAGCATTTCTCTTGAGCACTTGAGCACTTCAGGGGATTTTCTTCCTCTACCTCCAACTTTTAAGGAGTAAATCCATCCTGTTTGTTGTTTCTGATTTTTCTCTGAAGAGAATCGGTTTAAGAAATACTTGGAGAATCAAGCACCTAGTCCCTCTTCTCAAGGAAAAGTCAAACAATGGATTTTATACACCATTTCCCTGAGCATTTCAGATGGGCTTGATGACCAGAAAGACGTGTCTCATCTTTCTAGTAATCTTTGGTACACAGACTATTCGCTATTGGATTATAGTCCAGAAAATAAAATAGAGCCATAGCAGTCTAAACATCCAGAAGTGCTCCGTGTATCTTCCTTATGACATCCTGTTCTGGCTTATGCCACATTTACGTTGAAATTCTGACTAAACAGGAGTGTTTCCTCCTTCTTTTCCTCTTTCTTTACTTAATTTAATAACTAAATGATATTTACTTTGCAATAAGAATGAAACAAGTTGTCAATTACGAATATGGATGGCTGGAGACTTTGTAAAATGGCTGCTTAAAATGGCATTGCACACCAAGAATGAGGAAATGGAGGTTTATTTGGAGTTTTATATGAAAAAAAATCCCCTAAATTACAGCTTTTAACTAGGGGTAAGGCTTGTAGTAACACTACCACACCTTTGCACTTGGTTTTAAGAATTCTAAATTACTTCCATATCCATTCGCTCTTTTGAGCCTTCCAAGAGTTCCAAGAATTCCGTGGGATCAGCAAGGTGAAACCTGATCTTACAGGTCATTTTTATGTGACTTCCACCTTCACATAGGGCTGAAAGATCATGATCCCCATCGTCATCTCCCTTCAGAGGAAGTGAATTATAAGAGCTATCGTTAAGTCAGCCTACTTAAGTCCATGCGTAGAAAATGAGTGTGACCCCTTTTAGCCAATAATGGAGGATCGCTGCACAATCAGAACAGGTGCCAAGCAGGGGAGTTAGCTATAACCTGCTCTGTGGTGCCAGAAGTAAACAATGATGGGTCTGCTTATATCCAGGAGGACTTTTTCCCACTGGCATAGGAAGATAGCCAAAAGTCTTCCTTAATCTATCCTCCATGTTTAGAAAGATTTTAAAACAAGTATTTTACCTCAGTTTTCACCTCTATTTACCATTTTCTTGATGCCTAATTTTATTTTGCTTCTTGTTGTTTGTAGTGTTAGAGATGGATCCCAGGACCTTGCAATGCTCCACCACTGAGCTGTACTCCCAGTCCTCACTGCCCAATAAAAAAAATCATACATACATGTAATCTTTATATGCATAGAAATGCCTTCCACACCCGCACATACCACAAGACATATTTATTCCAAGATTTGGAAATTAGGCTAAAATGTCTTCATTTCAGAAAGACCAGGTGGTAAACAAATAGATCTGTGGAAAACTTCATTTTAAGATGTTCCCACATCCTTACCCTAAAAAGTAAACACTTCTAGAAAGTTCTTCATCATCACCAGCAGCCAAGAGATGGTGCCCTGGACTTCACATAGAGTCATATGCAAACTTCACTGCTTGTTATCTGTCAGGTGACAGAGAGCTTAGGCCAAATCGCATCTAATTATGGAACAATTGCAGACCTGTTTCCATTGCAGGAAAGGCTGCCCAACTAACCCAGCTGATCTCAGAGTCCTTGGCCAGCAGGGGCTCCCAGCACATAGGACGACAACCTCATGGCTTAGAAAAGACAAAACAGCTAAAAATCCTCTGGAAACAGCACAGATGGCAAGTGAAAACTATGTCAGAAGGATTCTGAGCCCTCCCCATTGCCATCTCTTCACAGGCGAGCCCAGGTTCAGTTTTCTCTCCTGCTTGGCACTCTTTTCTCTAGGTAATCATATTCTGAAATACCAAAAGGTGGCATGCAGGGCTTTGTTCCTTCACTTGGGGCCAATCTTCCATTACCACTGCAGCCTTTACTATGGTGTGAGCTGAGGCCTTAGAGCCTTTACAACTGCCTCAACCACTGCCAACCTCAATGAACATGTGAGGAGTTACAATGCCGGGAAACTTGTGTTTGATGGAAAATGAAACTATCTCTATTAAAAATCAAAACAATACTGAATTTTGACAAGCACTTCCAACCTACAGAGCTCATTGCAGCTTTATATTCATGGATCCAATAAGGTAGTTCTCCTCCAGGTTGGCATTGTGTGGATGACATGCCAATTTGAGAAGCAAAGCATTTCACATCTTTAACAGGGACCTTGAAGAGGGTGGGAGCAGAACAGCACCAAGGACAGTATCTGTGAGCTGCTGTCTCCTGTGAAAGAAATTGTTTTCAGGTAGGTCCACAGCAAGGATTCTCAAACTTCCCCATACATTAGAATTATATGGAGGCATTGCTGACTCTTACATTGCTAGGCTAAACCCATAGGACTTCTAATTCAGGTCTTGGGTGGGTCTCAGAATTAGCATCTATGGCAAGTTTCCAGGGCTGCTGCTGTCGTTGCTGGTTTGGGAAAACACTGACCTAGAACATGCCATGAATGTAGATCATTTAGGTTTGGGCATTCAAAAATCCCATAACTATACCATTACCTGCTCCAGTTTAATAGCTAGTATTCAAATGTATAGCAAAAACTTTCATCATATTTCTTTGCTAAAATTCCGATATGCAGTACCACACATCAATGAAGCAGTTCAGTCAACCACTTTACCTTGTAAGACTTAAAAAAATGGTTTAGTACATATATAAAGCTCCGTTTTACAGATGAGAATATTGAGGCTCAGAGAAGTTACATGGCATCATCCAAGGTTACACAATTAGAAGATATAGTACCTAGGAGTTAAATCCAGATTATTTGAATTTAAACATTATCCCAGGCTGACTTCCCCATGTAGCATACAGGATATCAGCAATGAAATTCGATGGGCAAATAACAAGGAATAGTCTTTAGATAAAGAATGAAGAAATCTGCCTGGTATTAACATACCTACCATTCACGACACCTCACCTATACAACATTCATTTCTGTAGTTGTTTATTTAAGGCTACTAATGTCAAGAGTTGGCAAATCAGGCCCAAAATACCAAATCCAGCCTACCCCCAAGTTTTCCTTTTAAGATGATTTTAGATTCATATAAATCAGTTAAGAAATACTATAGAGAGGACTCTGGGTACAATGATTGGGAAGAAAAAGACCATTTTTTCCAATCTCTGTGGAAATATGTCTAAGAAAGCCCTTGTCAAGCTTCAAACTTAAGCTAACACTCAAAAGCTGGGTTTGATAAGCTTCATTGAAACATACATCCATAGATGTCCACGTAGTGGATGTAAACCACAAGAGACACTTTGAACACTTCAAGTCCAAGAGCAGATAAGACCAAAAGATCACAACTACTTGACTGACTGATAGGCAGTGTTATAGCTCATCTCAAATATTATGACTTAAGAGCAGATGTCTGTTTCTAAATTGAGTATCGCAGACTTAGGCTTTGGGCAAGAACCATTTCCCAGGAATAGACAGCAACAAAATGCTGGCTACAGGTAGCTCCATGGGTCTTAGCACTGACTGCACATTAGAGTCCCTTGGACTTTGCTTACATACTAACTCTGGCCAAAGATTCAAGCTCATTTTTGTTGAAGGAAGGATAATCCTTGGGATGAGAATATTTCACATGATCATCGAGTGACGCTGGTGTGCAGTCAGGCTGAGAAGGACTGAGTTAGAGGATGTTTCTTACAACTTCCCTTTATAAACCAGACTGAAATCTTTCTTGCTTGTGATAGTGTTTGGTTGAATGTCAAAGTTTTGTTGGAAAAAAAGTGTCCAAATGTGGAAAACAGCTAAGCATTCTTTGAAAGCCATGCAGCACAGATGAACACTTTTGCATGAGGTGACTCATGGGCGAATCACAGCCTCTGCTAGGATACAACATGGGAAAGAGATACTAAAATATCCAGACTGTCGTATGAGTCCAACTGGTAGCCTTCTGGGCTTAAAAGAGGCAGAAGACACTCCAGTAGCCATGATTGCTGTGCTTGATCAGTGTTGTGATACATGTCTATCTAGCAGTATATGTAGAGTCACATTCTCATGGGTCATGATCCTTCCTATGTTCCACTGCTTGCCAGATTATGTCCCTTACCCAGGGGAATTACTTGGGTTGAACTATGAACTCAGCAAGTTTAACTTCTACCGTAATTCATTATCCTTTAAAAACTGCCAGAGCTGCTAACCACCAAATAATCCCAGTCACACACCATTTAGAGTGACTCATTAAAGGGAAAATCCAAAGTAAGTCCCTCTTTCATTGGGATCTCTTTTAATAAGTTCAGTCTCTTGATGTGCAAACACAAGTGGGCTATGTTTTCGGCATGAGGTGCTAAGAACTAATTGCTGGGTGCTGAGCTGTTGTACTGTAAACTTTGGTTCAAGGTCAGCCAGCCGTGTTGGCCTGCTCCCATCACTTCTCAAGATGCCAGCTCCCT
>NDGN010110920.1:0-15057 GCA_002564285.1 Tympanoctomys barrerae
AAAAAAAAAAAAAAAACCTTCTAAGGGTTCTTAGGCAATTGCTTTAGAGCCCTGAGCACAACTTTTACATTTCCTTAGTCGGGCAACTCCTGCTTTAACCTAGATCCCACCACCAGGTGGCAGGCACGCACTAGGCCACCATGGCAGATGCCCACAGGCCCCTCCCAACCTTTTGCAGGACTAATAAGAAAGTATAACAGAGGCAGCAATGGTCAACTGTGAAGAACTCTCAGGGACAGGAGACAGCACTGATTAGGAGGGACCGTGGAATACTCAAGCTAATTACCGGTGACAGACTCCAGGGCACGGCAGCTGTTGTGCAGAGGCAGCCTGGTTTTCCCTAAACCGGTACAATCAGAATTCCATAAACCTGAACCCCATTGCTGAGGAATCCCCAGTTCCAGCCCCAACAGACCGTACTCGCCTGTAGGAAAATCTTACGTAACGCAAGGCAAGTAGGCAAGTTCTCCTTCCACCTTTACCTCTGTCCATTTCAACATGTCCAGGCTTAGCCATAGCTCAAATTGTTTCCTTTGTTTCTTTCAGCTCAGTTTGTTGGGCAGGCGGGCGGGGGGGGGGGGGGTCCTACATGTCAAGACCTCGCAAAGTGGCTTTATTTCATCCTGGGTATAGAAAGTGATCTCCCCCCCCCTTAATGATAGGGATCAGTCATGTAAACCAAGCACCCCTGCCACTGAATTATCACCCTAGCCTGGAAAGTGATCTTCAGCTCTGCTGGGGCTGGGGGCATGACTCTGTTATGAGCATGGACAGATCCACCCAAATGAAACCCATTAAACTGCATAACCAATATAGAGAGAAGAAAGGGCCAGAAATCTAAATACCCCCAGCATGAAAACATAGAGATCCTTGGGTCCTCCTCTCACAGCAGGCCATCCATCCCCTATAATACTCCAAGCCTCTTTCTCTGGCTTTGTACCTAAAACCTCAGCCAGGAGCAGTGATGCACACCTGAAATGCCAACACCCTGGTAAGCCGACACAGGATTGTGAGTTCAAGCCCAGCCCCAGCAGTTGAGTGAGACCTTGTCTAAAAAAAAAAAGAAGAAAAAGAAAAACAATCTACAGATGTAGGTCAGTGTGAAGCCCCTGGGTTTCATCCCCAGTACCACAAAACACTAGAAACCAATGAAGGCCTCTAAGTAGGGCATAGCTGGGTTCTGTGAACCAGCCTCGTTGATGGCTTGATTCAAGCAGCTCCCAACACCTCCGTCATCATTAAGGCGCAGAGGTTGGCTCCACACACTGCCCAAGGTGGGAGCACGCAGCAGCCCAGCTACAGCATGCCTGGCCTGCACCCCACCACCACGCAGGAGAGCAAAGCAAGCCTCTCAGCCTAGAGGTGGTCCTCATGGGAGAGGCACACAGGGGACCTCAACCCAGGACCATTGCAGAGCCAACGGACCCGTGACCACTTCACCTAGATTTTGTTTTTTGTCCTCCCTGTGGATGTGAAAGAAGGAACCCAGTGACAGGAGGGGAACAGAGCCAGAACATCGAGAACCACAGCCTCCCCACTCCCAGCCCAGGCTAAGAACAATCCTATCAGTGCCTCGGCAAAACTGAGGCTGGGGTCAAGCCCATGCACACCGCAGCTCCCAAGCAGGCCTCCCCACAGGCTCGATGAGGAGTCCCCTGCCAGGACAATGCACAGTCCTGCCTCACAGCAGGGTCCCTATAGCCAGCAGGTTCAGCATCACATATGACCCAGCATCACAAAAAGAGCTGAGAGCTGGATCCTTTTCATTCAGGCTTTATTTACAGCAAGGTACATAGTATGTGATCATTTTGCAACTACTAACAATAAAGATAAAGCAACAAAGTAGGAGTGGGGGAGCAAGCATCCTAAAGGGAAAGGAAAGCCCAGGTCTACTTAGCCACTCACCTAGATCCCAAGGCAGCACTCGCTGCCTCGGACAGTCACACAGCTGGGCTATCACACCCACACCGGGGACAAAGGGGGCAGCAGAAGCCCTGAGGCAGAAAGGTTCCAGATGTGTCCCAGCCGCACCTTCACCCACGTGGTTTCGTCTGGCACCCAAAATTTTTCTTCACTCCAAGGGCCAGGACAGCTATCAAGTCAGCTGCCCCTGACTGCACCCCAGGACCAGCCCTAGCTTCCTGCCTACACCAGCCTGTTCCTGGAGCTGGGAACCCTGACAGGCACATGGCTCCTAGGTTACGAAGAACAGCTCCTTGTGAAAGCCTACTTCCCTCTCACAGTTTCAGGCGCTGGCTCAAGTCAATGGTGCTAAATCAAGGAAGGTGCACGAGGGCAGGGAGGGGGCTCATGCACAAGCAGTTTTAGGTCTCTGCGCTTTCCAACTGCTTGGGAGTTACAGATGCCTCCGCCTGACCCAGTGGCCTCCAGAACCTCATGTCCACCCTGGGGATGTTGACAAGGATCCAATTCCCAGGGCGAGAAAGGCAGGAGCCCACTTCCTACAACTGCGCACTGGAGACGCCTCCCTTTGCCTGCTTCTCTGCCCTGTCCACTCTGAAGGACGCTGAGGCCACACCGCTTGCTCCCTTTCTCAGATTCCTGTCTCTGCTCATCCTAGTCTCAGCTGCCCAAGAGAGAGAAACTCAGGCCAGCAGAAGGGGCATCAGCACCACAAAGTGAGGCCAGGCCTCCCATGACCCTAGCATGGATGTCCGCTCCTCAGACAGCCGGTCCTGGAGGGGGAAGCCAGTGGGCAGCTCTGAAGCCAAGGGACTCGTCCGTCCCACGCTGCAGCAGGAATCTCCTTCCCGCATGGCAGTGCCTCAAGGGCAAACATCACGGCTTCCGTCTCACCTTACCCGCTAGCGGCATCAAGATCCAAAGAACCATAACACCCCAACCACCATCTCTACTAGAAAAAGCTCAACTGCAGATACTCAAGTGGCTAAAATGCTGGGTTCCCACAGAGGGCAGAGCCTCCACCGCCTCCTTCCCTTCCCCCACAGTGTCACAGCGCCCAGCCGAGCCACCAGGAACTGGTGGTCCTTTCACAAGGCAGCAGGGAGAGGGCTGCCCGAGGGGTGTATGCCGAGCGGGTGCAGGCTCCTCGGGGTCCGGGGGCTTGGTCCCAACACCACAGGTAGATAAATGAGGAAGCGGTTACATGAACAAAGGCTCAGAGATGAGAACAACCCCTCTTCCAAGGCAGTGGGACAGACAGCCAAGGCACTAAGTGGTTTGGCACCTGGGAGCTTCAAGTAAAGTTGAGCATGCGGCCCACTAAAGGCCAAGGCGCCTCCAGGCGGAGGAGGGCGCCCCCCAGGACAGAGAGCCCAGCAGGGCCAAGGCCCTGCGTCTTCAGGGTCCCAATCCAGGCCTGCCTCCCCCTTAATCTCAGAACCACACACAGCATGACAGGAAGCAGACTGGATGCTGGGTCATGGTGAGCACCAGGCTGCCATCCTGGCAGGAGCCTGCCCGTGGCACTGATCCCGTCCCTGGGACCCACGGCACAGCCTCCTGCACGGCTCGGGGTGGCAAAGCTCTAGTTGAGGGCTAGAATGACTTTACTGAAAGAGCAAAACAGATCTAGAGACGAATTGAATCCAGAAAAAAGGAATCAAACTGGATGGTGCGCTGAGTCTGAAAGGGAGGCTCCGGGCGCCGGACAAGACTGGAATCACCGCAAACTGTGCCTCAGAGGGGCTCCAGAGCCAGGCGGGGAAAAGGCTGTCCAGAGGGTGTCAGGTGACCACAGCCATGGGGAATGACAGGGCCATGCACTGTCACACACACAGGCATAACCCACTGATATGACCCCCTCTGGCTCTGGCTCTTCTGTGGCTAGAAATTAAGACTTAGGACTGTACCATCAGACCTCTCCTGCCTCTATCTCCCCTGTCCCTCCAGCCCTCCTAGTAGAGGGTCAGGAAGCCACTTTCTCCACACAGGAAGCTCCCACTGAGAGGAAGCTCTCCAGAGAGTTGGAAGTCTCCACCCCAGATCCTCAAATGTTTTCCTCCTAAGACTCATGCTTCAAAACACTTTTATGTAGGTTTTCTTTTCTCACAACCCCTCTGCCAGCACCTGGCAGTCACCATATTGACATGGTAACGTTGTTATTTAGTCAATCACCAGCCCTGTGGTGACTTGAGAATCCCTAGTGAAAGGTACTGTGAACCCAGGTCACAGGCAATCAGAGCTCCTGCGTCGCCCTTGAGCAGCAGCCAGCAGTCATTTAGCAGATGTCCCCACCTGCTCAGGGGTCTGCTCTGTGCTGCGCAGGACAGGGCAATGCCCAAGGGCTCTGAGCAGTGACTTCCCTGGGAGGTCATTCGAGCAGGCCCGGCTAGAGAGGTGGAGCGAAGAGGGAGCCACAGAGCTGTCCAAGCAGCCAGGCGTGGGCAGCAGAGCAGGGCAGGGAGGGATGCAGAAGACCTGCTCTCCTCGGTGGGCCGCTTCCCTGAGTTTGAATTTTGAGTTGAGCTCTTAAACTGCAACTCGAAAAAAGACAAGAGTGTCCCTCATCAACATATCAAGCACCAACTGCGAGGAGGTGCCATGGCACAGGGAGGCAGCTGGGCGTTTCCAGCCCACAGCCATGGTGTCTACCTTGTGCCCACCCCCAGACACCTCACCAGGTCCCCTCCACATCACTCTTGCACCAGGCCCCAAACACATGATCGTATGCCTGGCAAAATACTTACGGCAAACAGCTTTATAGTATTTGTACATTTACACAAAAATAGATCCTTTTATATATATATATATCTATATATATATATATCTATATATAATATGTATTTATAACTGGTTACATGTTGGACTCATAATTAGGCATCACCAGTAGTTGTTGGCACAGTTTGTCACTTAAGGTCAAGATCAAGTTCTGTTTGCTTTTGCAGTTCCATAGTACAAAAAGGAATAAAGGAAAGAAAAGAACCCAAAGGCATGGCCTCTCCACGGTGTCTTCTTAAATACAGCAACGTCCTGGGAAAGGGTATGTACAGGCACACGGAGCTCCCAGAGCCGGCGGGGTCAATGCGGCCTGCTGCTGGACTCCGACGTCTGCCTCTTGCGTGAAGGCGTGTAGCCGTTCAGACAGCCATTGGTCTGCCGCTTGGACGGCCCGCCGTTGAGGATGTCGTGGATGTGCTGCACGATGAGGTTGATGGCCACTGTGGGTGGAGGACAGCAGTGAGGAGGGAGGGGGCGAGACGGGAGGGCGCGGGGCACGGGCAGGGAGTGAGCAGAGGACCTGCGCCTGTGGACAGACACCCAGGACCCGGGCGGCAGCCACACAAGGACAAGTCACGTGGCACTCTGGGCCCCCAACCCGGCCAAGGTGAGAGCCGCAGCTTCCGTCCCCACACGGTACATCCCCCCTCCAAGAGCGGGGCAGACCTGTCGTACGTTTTGACCACCCAATCACTCCTAACATTACCAAGAATAGAATAAATACCAAAGGCTGCAAGATGGGACACAGCAGGCCACCAGACCATGGCCGTCCATGCTGTACGGGCTGAATCCAGCCATGGAAACAGGGTGAAACCATGTGGAGGACTCGGCCACCCCACAAGCAGGCTGGACACTTAAAACCTTGGTGCCAGCAAGGGAGAGGGAGACAGCTCAGCAGCACAGCACCTGCCTGGCAAGCGCAAGGGCCTGAGTTCAATTTCCAGTGCACACAAAAGAAAAATTATTTAAAAATACACCAATGCCATGCAAACCAAGAATGGGTGGAATGAAAGTTCAGGTTAAAGCAAAATATATCATATCACTGGCATCCACAGGGTTTGATGTAGTTTTGTTGGTTGGGTTTGGTCTGGTTTGGTTTTTGTTGTTTCTGAGCCAGGGTCTCCCTATGTATTTCATGCTGGGCTTGAACTCACTGCATGCCCCAGCCTGGCATAGAGCTCACAGTGATCCTCCTGCCTCAGCTTCCCAAGTGCTGGGACTACAGGCGTGCTCACCATACCAGCTGCACTGTGGTTTTGAATGAGAATATCCCCATTCTTTTAAAAATATGCAGGAAAATATTAATCATTTCTGATGAACCTCCGAACAGCTCAGCAAAAACTTACTTTTTGTTTCTTTGTACCCTGGGGATTAGACCTACTCAAGGCCTCTGACCTAAGCTACATCCCCAGCCCTTCTTATTTTTGAGACAAGGCCTCGCTAGGTTGCTAGGTTTAGCAAGCTGGGCTCCAACTGTCCATCCTCCTGCTTCAGCCTCCTGGGGCACATGCACCACCGCTCCAGGCTGAAAGAGACTTTTTACAAAAGGAGAAATGGAACCAATTATGAAGAGACGGTGAAGACATACTGTGGCAGTACTGACCTGCCAGGTATGACAGTCACACTTCCTAGGAACCCAAGACGCATAACTGAACACAGTAGTACAGCCAACCAGCTCCTTTCCAAAGGAGACAGGATGGCCAACTGTAACCAAATGAGAGGAAGCAGGAAGGGCACTTTGGCTGGAAGGTGGTCTCAGACCCCACTATCCAAGTGCCACACCAGGTAGTGACAGCAAAGGGCAGCCTAGTGCCCTTTATGGGAGGCAGGGAGAGCACACATTTCCCTACCTGCCCCTCACACCTCTGTGCACCCAGGGGCCTGTCCCCAAGGGTAGCCACATGGAAAGAAGTGCTCAGAGTCACAAGCCACAGGGCCCAGCTGGGTCACCACAACCTGCCTAAAACTTGGATGGCCACAGGAGGAAGCTACCTGTCCCCAGAAGACTCACCGAGATTATCTGCACCTCTAGGAATGATGACGTCCGCGTACTTCTTTGTCTAAGGTGAAAGACATGAAAAGTGAATGAATGCAGGAATTCACAGGCTCTGACCCTGTCTGGCTCCCAGGGAAAGTGGGGGAGGCTGCCCTGCCTCTGGAGCAGCTCGAGACAGACAGAGAGACAGAGACAGAGAGACAGAGAGAAGAAAAAAGGGAAACAAAGGAAGGGAAAGAGAAAAAGAGAGGCAAGAACATGACAAATGTGCTTGATATGAGAGGGAGCTTTCTGAGAGGCTATGTGTTTCCCACTATAATCAGTTTTAGAAAATATAAAGCATTCACTGTAGATTTCAATTAGATTTAAAAAATAACTAAAGTTAGCCCATGGTGTGGCCAAGCCAGGAAGGCCTGACAACTCGAGCTGACCACATCCCAGGGCTATGCCCGTGTCCACTTCGCCTCAGCCCCAGCCCGTTCCCATCCTTCCCAGGATGCAGCTGAGCTGGGCTGGCCCTGCTTCTTGGCCAGTACCATCCGAGAAGGTAGCATCTGTCTGCCATCTGCGACAATTAATCTAGGCCAGGGTGGAAGTGAGGCCGCTATCCCAGGAAAGCACTAGGGAAAGGACCACCAGAGGGCAGCACCTCCACACCCTGCTGCACCTCCTCCACCTCTGCAGCAGGTGGGGCACACTCCTAGCTGCAGGGACCCCTCACTCATAAGGTCGGCTGCCACGGCCCCATCCAGCAAGTAATGCAGAACCCAGCCTCGGGGAGGACTGGCCCAAGCCCACAGGGCCCGGGAGAAGCAGGCAGGGGAGTGCTCACAGGCTTGAGCTGCCCAGGCCTCACCCTTCCTGGGCTTTAGGGCAATGGCTCCAAGAGAGGGAGGGTAGGCTCAAGACTCCATGCTCCCGCATGTTTGATTTCCTATTCCATATTCAGCAAGAACAAATCCAGAACACAACTCACTGGCAAGCAGAACTCCTCAAAGGCAGGCTTGACAAACGTGATGTACTGTGATAAGATCTGCTCCAGGTCTCGCCCTCGTTCGCTGATGTCCCTTAACACTGCAACAGAAGGAAAATCAAGACGTCGCAGAGGCCAGCAGCACACATCTGCCCTGCCCTTCGTGACCAAGCTCCTGGTTACTCCGTACGAATCACACACTAGACTCTTCAAAGGCTCTATCAGGAGCCAGGCGGCAGCAGATTAGGAAAGAAACATGGACTGGGGAGGGGGAGGGGTATCTGTTGTTTTAACCAGGGTGTTGCTCTGTGGTCCAAGTCAGATGAACTTGCTCTGTGTCTATAGAGCCCAGTTTGGCCTCAAACTTGAGATCTTCATGCCTCAGCTTCCCAAGGGCTAGGATTATAAGCCTGCACCACCACATCACAATTTACATTTCTCAGTTGTGGTACTGTGAAATTCTGCTTCAAAATGGTTTCTCAAAGGGCTGTCTGAGATCAACAGCCGTCTTATTTCAAGCACATTGGACCCTAACACAATTTTACTGTGAACCACAAAAAAATCAGGATGGTCTGAGAGGCCCGTTTATGAGAGAGAGGTCTGAGCCCCCTCACGTATGAGAAAACCACAAACCAGGAAACAGTGTGTCAGGGCCATGAAGGAGCAAGGTGAGCCCATTCCCTACATCTCCCCTTCCCCTGATCAGTTTTATTCAGGGAATCTCACCAAACACTATTTTGTGGTCCTGGAGATTGAACCTGTAGGGGCTTCACACTAAGCTACATCAGCAGACTATTTTTTTATTTTATTTTGAGACAAGCTCTAAGGAGCTGAACTGCCCAAGCTGGATAAAAGTCCATAATCCCCTGCCTCAGTTTCCCTGAGCAGTGAGCAGGGGTCACAGTCCCGCACAGTCTCTCTACAATGGCTTACAAGGGCTCAACAACTCCCTCTCCATCTCAGGTAAGCGACTCCAGCCTCAGGTGCAGGATAAGATGCACAGGAGCCCTGTGAATGTGCTTCAGAAAAGCCACATCTCTAAACAGCATGTGCAAACACACACAAGCATGTGCACAAGGCCTGGGAAGGAGGCAGTGTCATGGCTATGATCCATGTGCAGGGGACACCTGCAAGATCAGAAGACTAGGGCTGGTGACAGCTTAGCAGACTCAGCACCTACTTAGGCAAGCACAGAGACTGGCTTCCATCCCCAGCACTACAGTCAGCACCGGCCCCAGCCCCGGGACACACTGAGCCAGCCACTGAGACCCGGCTTGGTCACGGCTCGCCTAGAATCCCAGCACTAGGGAGGCTGAAAACAGAAGGATCACCAGGAGTCTGAGCTACATAGCTATACCAAACACATAAAAAAAGGACCAGAGGGGTAGAAAACTATCAGGAAGCCACGTTCCAACACCACTGCCATCTGGCTTCAATACCAGCTCATTTCCAAAGAGGTTTTCCACACAAATGTGGTGATAAATGTCTGGTGTGTCCCTACATGTCAGGACTTGCCTTGCCACCTCCTCTGTGAGTGCCATTCAGCCCCAGGCCCCCCACAGGAAATGGCTTTCTGGGCACTGCCACCAGGCCTTGTTCCTCTTGTCCCATGGTCTGTAAGTAAGGGGCGGAGCCAGGTAGAAGCCCCAAGGGGCAGCCACGTGGCTCACCCTGCATGCTTTGAGAGCTTGGCACACACAGCTAGTGACTGCAAGCAGCCAAAACACACAGCCAGTGCAGCCTGCTGTTCTTTACACATCTGCAGATAAAGCCAAAGAAAGAGGAAACCAGACCAAAAGGCTATCAGCACTGGAGGGGAACAGGCACACACAGGCCCAGGAAGCTCCTACTCCTGTGCCAGAGCTGGTTCTACAAGGTATGCTTCCCACCCCGCTGCAGGTGGTACTGCTCTGGGGAGACTGTTGCTCCCTCAGCGGGGCTGTAGCCAGAAACACCTCTTCAATGCAGCTCTTGTGCTGGCAGCACCCCAGGCTTCTGGCTCCCTGGTCTTGCAGACCTAGAGAGAAGCAGTGGGTAGTGCAGGAAGCTCTACGACCCACATGCTGCTCTTTGCTCTTCCGGTTAGTGGGTGTGGGACTGGAGCAGCACTTAACCTGCTCAGAACCCTGAGCAGGTGCCTGCTATCCCCGTGGCCCTAAACGAGGTGCTGGTCCTCTCCACATCTCCATTTCCTCTGCTGTCACAAAGGCAGTGGAGACACCCTCCTATAAGCTACTATTAGGAGGAACCTGAGCTCCCCAGCATGACCCCAGAAGACAGGTGTCTCCTGAGAGTGCAGACCAGCACGGCAGGGAAGGACCCCAAACTCAGGCATACAACCAGCCAAACCCGATGAGAGGGAGCCACCAGAGGACGAGGATCACAAACACAGGCAAAGACAGTACAACAAGAACAAGTCAGCCCGACACCAGGAACATGACCTCAGAGGGCACTAATCACTCTGCTTCCTGAGGGGTCACCTTGAGCAGAGAGTGACCCTCCCTGATCCAAGGAAAACCTGGGACAGGTTCTCAGGCACAGCCAGCGGACAGCCAAGTCAAGTTCTTGGGACACATAGGAAGATCCAGGGACCCAGAACCAGCCCCATCCTCACTCTCAGCCCAGCACCTTTGCAGAGCCAGCACAGGCCCTTTGGAAGGAGACAGAGGTGAGGAAGCTATGTGCCCACACACACACTGCACCAGGAGTGTTCTTTGTGGTCCACTAAAGCCAAGGGCAGATTTAGAAGAACCTACAGTAAGGACAGTTCCGCCATGTGTTACCCATAAGAAAGAATTGAACAGCACTAAGGCCCACTGCAGCCCAAGCCTGATATAAGCGAGCCATGGAGCAACGTAGGGTGCTGCAGCCCTAAATGCCCGTCTCCTTCCGGTCTGTGCCCACATTCCAGAGGAAGAACATACAGAGGGAAGACTCTGAGGGACAAGGGGTTCCAGTGGGAAGGTGTGCCTCCTCAGGGCCTGAAATGTGAGGGTCATGCGCTTTTCGGGTGTGGCAGAGACGACATAATGCTGGCACTTGCTGGAGTCTCCAGGACACGCTCAGGCCTACAGCTGCTCCTGATTACTCACCCTGCTCACCCGAACATTCCTACTTCACCCAGCTCATGCCACACATGGCTTCTACTGTATGTGGAGAGCAAACTTCTACAGGTAGCATGTAGGAAAGTCCCATCAGGGACCCAAAAGCAGATGGCTCACAAAAGCAGATGATGGGCCAGCCAAATAGTTCAGCAGATTAAAGTGTCTTCTTAGGCAGACGCAGGGGCCTGGAGTTTGATCCCTGGGCCTGCCGTGCCAGCCCTGCCTCTGGGGCCTGCTGAGACAGCAATTGAGACTGGGTGCATGCCTGTAATCCCAGCACTTGGAAAGCCATAACAGGAGATCACTATGAGTTTGATCTACTCAGTGAGACCCTGTACAGCCTGTCCTAAATACAAAAGGGGGAAAAAAAAAAAAAACCAGCAGATGAGCCAGGAAAGCAGCAGGCAGCATGGGCAGGAACTGGAACAGCCCCAAAGAAACCCCTACATAGCAGGCCATTTCCCATCACCTCAAGGGTCTGTCCCTTTTAACATAAGGAGCACAGGTCAAACGAGGGACGCTGTTCTGTCTAACCCATACATACCACAATCACCTGTTTCAACTAGATGCTATGACTCACTTGCTGTCTAGGGACTCTGCTCCTGCCCCAGCCACAGCTAACTCCCCAGGCATCTCTGCAGCATTTCCTGCAAGGTGTCCTCCAGCCTTGCCTCATCCCTGAAACTGAGGCCCACCAGCTCCTGAGAACCTGACAAGACCGGCCCTACTCTGAGGCACCATCCAGTTCCACTATGGACTCAGAGAAACAGACACCAGCCTTCAGAGCAGAAGCAGATATCTGATCTATCACACAGGTATTTGTCAACTAACGTGCCACCAGGCACTGGCCATTCCATGCCTTTAATCTTTGAAACTCTTCTCCAAGTACAAACAGGAGATCATCCAATAGGACAACCAGGTACCAAGAGGCTACGACAGTTTCCCCAGGCTGCACTGTGGGTGAATGGTAAAACAGATCCCAGTCATGTTCACCTGAGTCCAAAATTTATTCTGTAAAAGCACCATGCACGTCCCTAACTTGGCAACTAATGGACACCATGCAACCACAGCAGGGAAGAACTAGGGCCTTGTGGATAAGGGGACAAGCCAGGTTCTGGGCTACGAGCTTGGTGGAGAAGGGGGGTGGCTGGCTCAGGCTTCAAACATTTACCAAAAAAAAAAAAAAAACAGGCAACTCTACATAGCCACAGTTACAGGGCTAAAGGCAGGCCTCTCTCGTGGTCTCCAACAGAGATCCCAGCCAAATGAAACCAACACCAGAGCCACCAATGACACTAAGCTGGCTGGAGGCTAAAATCCAGGCCACCCATCCCTGAACTTTCCTTCATTCTCCTCTCGCACGGTCCTCCTGTGTCCTGCGCCCTTCCCTCCTGGAGTGAAAAGCGGCTTGAAAGGCAAAGCCCAGATGTGTCTGCCTGTCTCTGTATCCTTCTGGGCCCTTTAACCACTCCCACAGTCCCCAGCCAATGGGCCTATCTACGCCTTCAGCGTCAGGAACACCCATAGGAGGCCTGCAGGGGGACCCCACTACAGAACAAATGTAGATGCAGCTGCCCCGCACACAGGCCCAGGGGCGCCTATCGCCAGATAAGCCATGATTGGTTCCAAAAATTAAGGGATCTCACTTGGATGCCTGGTGGAAAAACTGTGAGGAACGAGGCATGTAAGTAAACTTTTCCTAGTAAAACCAGACCTTCCAGTTCTCAGTTCATCTCAGTGACTGACTTCACAAGCCTTTCCTTATCCAAAAGTTAAGTGACTAATCCCTTCGCAGAGGTCATAAAACATTTGGGTAGCAGGATATCCTGGAGCTGAGCTAACACAGTCAGGCTGGGCCACGTAGCCACCCAGCTGCCGGGGGAGGCCCAGGCTTCAGACTCAGGGAGCCCAGGGTCTGTCATGGGCTCTCTCCTCCCCTGGCCCTGAGCAAGGCACTAACAGGGCCACAGGCAGCTTTCAGAACACACCTCTTCGGGACAGCCGGGTGTCTGCATCTGTATCCACAAAGAGCTTCATCTGGAACAGGTCTCGGACCTCCTGGGAGTAGAAGGCCAGGATCCCCTCGAAGAGCACCACGTCTGCAGGGTAGACAGTGACCGTCTCCTCTTTCCTGAAAAGCACAGAGCAGAGCATGGGCCAGGCCCACGGGGGGAGGCCAGCAAGGAAGGGGCAGCCATCTGTGGGGCCAGCATGGGCTGAGAGGGCCAAGCAAACAGCCTCCTAGAGCCTCTGCCGTCACCACAGGGCCAGATGGGATGGTGGGACAAAGGTCTCAGCAGACCTTTGACTTGGGACAAAGGTCTCAGCGGTCTGAACTTTTGCCATCAAGCAAAAATGGAGGGCAAATGCCAGGTACTTGGAATAAAACAACCTGCTACAGAATGGAGAACAAAGACAGACAAGAAAAAAATGTGGTCACGGTTTTCTCTTATGTGCTCACCCCGCCCCCAGACCTGAGGCTAAGGAAAGGATTGGGGAGTGGGGGGGAGGCTAGAAAGGAGGCAATAGGGAAAAAAGCACATGCGTGTCAGGGGCCAGTCCTGAGCTATCTGCCGTGGCTCCTACATAGCCAGCACAGAGCTGGGGACAAGACCCCGCTCCTAGGGATCTACATCCTTGAGGAGACGGCAGGAAAACGCGTTTCCTCATTTCCCCTCCATAAAGGGCCACGAAGCCTACAAAGTATACGAAGGAGACCCAGGTGAAAACCACTTATCAAAAGCCAGAGAAGAACCTGGCCCAAGGGGCTAGGAGAAGGGTGTCTCTCACAAACAGCCTGCTTAGGTCCACCTGAGTTCCACTGACCCCGTATGCCTCGGATCCCATCCTGCAACCTCCTTACAGTCCCCTACTGCCTCTTCACTCCAAATTCAGTGCCAAAGCAGTGACTATTGCCACTGCAAGGGACATGTACACCCTCACTCACAGTGGACCCCACCATTTGTGAATAAAACAAATAAAACAGAACGTCTCCTCCTCATCAGCGTCTGGCTCCCCATCAGCTCGGGCCCTTGGGCTCACAGCTAAGTCCTCTGGCCAGAACTTCTGGGGTACAACACGGGGTGTGCACGACAGCAAAGCAAAGAGACCTGGCCGGGACATGGGGAGACTTCCTGAAACCATAGGCAGCTCAGATGCCTATCAGGATTACCTGAAAGCTTCTGATATTTATACCTGCATCCCACACCTCACCCTGACCTTGATTTAAAGCCTCTGGGGCAGCACTAGAGCTTCAGGGTTGTTAGTAAGCTCCTCAGGTATTTCTACTACACAGCCAGGGTTGAGAAAAACATTAGCCAAATGCCACTGCCTTTAGCATTAGAGAGTGGAGAAAAGGAAGGCCAAGAAGAAGGGAAATCCTGAGCCTTTCTAGGAGCTGCTGAAAGGCAGAGGAAGCAGGCGATGCATTTGTGGGATTCCTACGGGCTGATCTGAAAAACATCAACAGAGAGGACGTCGCTAGGTTTACAAACTATGTGACATGCTTATCAGGATGCCTGACAGACACTAAAAATGAGTGAGTGCCTTTCCAGGAAGGCTTTGCTGTTGGTATCTAAAAAAGTTGCAATTATTCATTCCCCTCGTGGAGATCTAAGTGGGGAAAATATTCAAAACAATTCAGAGCTGAAAAAAAAAAAAAAAAAATTTATTGAGCAACTAATTGCCAGCTTAGAAAGCAGTCATAATTGGTATAACACATCACTTAGGAGTTTAGAGATGCTGGGAAGTCCCCAAGAAAGAAATGTAGAGTTCATGAGTTTGAGTTCATGTCAGATAACCTAAGCCAGTGACAAGCAAGGAGAAGACAGAGCACGGCATGTGGGCAACTGGGTGACTTCTTAGTGTTCACCCAACAAGCCCCTGGATGTCACCAAATGCCTGTGTGGGCAGGAATCAGTTAATCCCCAACAGCTGGACACCTCTTGAGAGGTGCTATGGTCCACGGTGGTCGGAATGCTTCTCAGAAAACATGGCCTGTGGCCACTGAGGAATAAGGCCTTCAAATATAAAGTAGGAGACAAAGCAAGCAGAAAGGTGAAGCGTGTCTCCACAGCGAACGAACTCTACTGGGGCTCACGGCTGCTGCAAATGCATCAACTTGATGGAACTCATACTGAAAAAGGTGTTCAACCTCCTCCCTTCTCCCTGCCTTGACCCTGTAGCGGTCAAACCCTAACTCCTCCCTGCCAGCCTCTCTTACCTTCTACCACCTGGGCTTTTTTGTCCTTTATGGCGCTACTGGTTTGCTCTGCTCCTGTGCC